>BEGY01000172.1:8216-60759 GCA_002335675.1 Chlamydomonas eustigma | reverse complement strand
GGGGGCAGTAAGAATATCTATGTATGTACAGTAGTAGTAGTGGTAGTAGCAGGGGGCAGTAAGAATACCTATGTATGCACAGTAGTAGGAGTAGTAGTAGTAGCAGGGGGCAGTAAGAATACATATGTATGTACAGTAGTAGTAGTAGTAGTAGTAGTAGTAGCAGGGGGCAGTAAGAATACCTATGTATGTCTAGTGGCAGCGGTAGGCAGCAAGAAGACGAATTATGCAAGTTTCTCTACCAACGTCAAATGGGCATTATGCCCAACACCTCATTTGGATGTGAAGAGAATCCTAAATTTCCAAGTTGCTCACCTTGCCCCTCATATTAGACTTGTTCCTGAAGTGATTCGCCCAGACTCTGTTGGCTACCCTCTGTGTATCTTGATAGTTTCGATCTGCCAAAGCAGGGCTCCTGAAAACAAGAATTAAAAGCAGATGACAAAAGCAAATAACATTAGGAAGCAGTGATAATCAGGAAAGCCAGTCAAAGGAAGCAGTGGTGATCAGGTAAAGACAGTCACAGCATAAAAAGTGGTTGAGAAATTGAGAGAGGTCGTTACGTACCCAACAGTGGCAACACCTTGACATTGCATGAACCACTGTCAGTAATGGTACTTCAAATTCTTCATGACTCTTATTAGAGACATGCTGCTTACCTGGACATAACATACTCCTTAACCAGTGACAGTACTGTGAGGGGATCCATGTCACTCATCAAGTTTAATGCATTTTCTACTCCTTCTCCACCATCTGCTCGAGTCCTATTCTGAACATCTCTGAGCGCCCTGACTTTAATAGGAGAGCCACCATCATTTGCAGCCATAAAAGCTGGGTCTGCCTGCCAAACATAATACTGAATCAGACATTCTGACATGCTGCATCACAATTTAACAAGGCCAGAGCACACTGTACTATTACCAACATTACGTTGTACAAATTTCCAAGGTGATCAGAGCACACATTGGAAAATAAACAAGATTATCAACACATCCTGCCGCTGTTGATGGCAGCCCTCACCTGACATCGGCCCCATAGCTCAAATATTGAGGTTTGAAGGCTGACCAGCATCTGTTGTCGCTCTGTAAGGCGCTTGTTCAATTGCTGACAGAGAATGATCAAGAACTAGTGTTAAAAAAATACCAAGGCAGCAGCCATAATAATTAACCTTCAAGCACACATATTCTAGGTTCAGCTATTTATCATTCTCATAATTTCATCAGCCACTCATGATGCAACAACTATACCTCCATGCTTCCTAACTCCTGCTGGAGATCTTCGTTTTGCTGCTGAAGTCTGCTGATGCTCTTCACATGATCCGTGGTGAGCTGGTGACGCACATGATCAACCCTGATGTTTGCAGCGTGCACTTGAGATTGCAAGCTGGCGACCTCCTCTTGAGTCTGTAGTTCAAAAAAAAGCAAGTGGAAACATAAACTGCAGACCCAGTCTATTTCAGGATCCCATCAGAACACAACCTTCCTCTGCAGAGAGTGATCATAATATGCAAAGGGGTAATTCTTAGTGCAACACAACCATACTTGCGTCAGGGTTGAGGACACTGAAAGTAAATGCTTTATGATATAGTGTCCCTGCATGATGTAATGTAGGAGCATACTTCCTGCTGCTACACTCAATAAAATCTTGTAGCCCCATCATGACCCCAGCATACATTGCTGTTATCACTTACTTGCAGCAGCTGATCAAAGGAACCTAGTTTGTCATCTTCCAAGAGCTCCAGCCTGTCAAGTACCTCTTCAGGACTCTGAGATTTGAATATGAAAGGATATATTGTATTGCTACATGAGAATGTATCAAGGCTTAAAGCTCGTGTGAAGTAATATGTGAAGACAATGTCATGGAGCATTTTGTAAAGCTATTCTATATCCTCTTGTTCTGCTGCTAGTAACCTGACAAGAACAGCATCATCATCAGTACCTGAAAGGTGAATGCCTCTGCCAATCGATCAAAGACAGGTTCTAATCTGTTGTGAAGTTGGAGGCGCCTCTGGTTCTCCACTTCACGCTGTGTCTGACCATGTAGCCTAGCCCTTAAAAGGTCAATGGTGTCCCGCAGCTGAGCCTCAGTCTCAGCACGTGACTTTAGTAACAGTAAAGGCAAGGAGCAATAATGAGCTCTCTTTGTTAGAACTTAAATGCCTTGTTTCTTCTGCCAGAAGGTCTATGTTAGGTACCATGCAGTTTAAAGGACAGGGCCTTTTGAAGAAGGGTTTAAGGTTTATGGACAAGCATATTAATAAGCACGAGGGGTTGCAATTGTCTAATCCATCCCATGCGAGTCGCCTAAGTGCACTTCATAACTGATATCTATATAACTATCTATATATGTAACTAACATAATTTCCAGAAGGACTCCAAAAACATTTTCCTCTCACCTCCACAGCTGCATGAGCTTCATCAAGCTGCGCTCGCAAAACCTCTGACTCCCTCTTTAGATTTGCTACTATGCTTCCCTCGCCCCTTGACACCATTGCCAGACTGTTGTGACTGGCCACCTTTGAGTTTTCAGTGATGCTGGATGGTGTGGCTGACCAAGGCCTGCGGCGTTCTACTGCTGTCACCACACCTGCTGAGTTAGTAGGGCTACGGCTTCTTGGGGACAGCAGTGCAGGTGAGGCTGAGCGTGGGCGAGCCAGAGTGCTTCGCTTGGTATCAGCTTTCCTAGTATGAGCAGGTTGAGTGCTGCTGAAAGTGATGCGCTGCATGGGAGGGAGGGGGACTGATCCCATTGCATCTTGCTCATAAGCGTGTGTTGGTGGAACCTGGATGGTGGAGGAATAGCGATGAGGTGCCACTAGGCCTGCAGTCATCATTGTTTGCTGCCGATGAAGTGATTGGGAGAGAGCATTTCCAGGAGTGCTTGTACGTATGCTGGGAGCAGTTTGCGGAGCACCACTAGAGGACAAAGGAGTATTCCTCCTTGTTACTACACGGCTGTGAGATTTTGCAGCAGTCACAGAAACAATGTTGCTGTCAGTGGGAGATGAAGGAGAGCCCTCGAGAACAGAGGTCAACAAGCGACGGAAACCTAGTTGTGGTGGCTGCTGATGGTGGTCATGTAGCTGTTGACTGTCATGTTCTACAGGCAGGCCATCCTCTGATAGTACATAATGTGGAGTTCTTCTTGCATCATTGCCTCGTTCTGCTTGTCCTAAGGCTTTGGCTGTTTGGTACAGCTGATGAGGCATCATGCATGGACGAAGTGTCAATAATACATCATTTTATGAATTTCTAGCTATTGGATAAGCGATTTTGAGATGATAGATATTGTATCCCATTGACTGAATAAAAACTGCTCTGGATGGCCATGAACTGCGCACATTATCACACCAATTACTTAAGAAAATGCAAAAACATTTGATATGTAGGTACTGAATTGAAAGCTCAAGAATGGACTCACAGAAAGTTTCCGCACTTCCCGAGCTGCCCAGGCAGCCTCTCTACTGGAGGTTCCAGCTGGGTTGCTTAAACTGATATTTGCTCCTGCACCCCTTCCTGAGTGGGAGGAACGATGAGGAGTCCCTGCATGTTTACCGTCTAAGCGAGTTGAACTGCCAGCCAGCCAATCAGAATCACAACGCAGTGTGGCACTTGCTGCCAGGCGCCTTTGTGCCTGTGCTGCCAGCTCCGCGCATTTACGCTCCAGGACTTTGGACTTTTTGTTTTTCTGAAAAAGAATGCAAATTGAATCTCTAGTGATTCTTCGACCAAAGCACAGTTTTCATACAATTTGTAAAATCTCAAGCGTTTCAATGAGGTGAACAGTCATGCCCACCATGCTGAGATCATGTGCATTAGGCTCAGGGGATATTGGACCAAGAGCCTCAACTGCCCACCTGCATGTGAGAGCATTTACAGTCTCAACTTCCCAATATTGTACCTTCACAGGCAAGTAAAATGACGATTGCAAATCATATAGTCTGTTGTTACACTTGGAACTTACTCTCGCCAGAGTTTCATGGCAGCTGCCTGTTTGTGATTGCGAGATGCAAGAGCTTGCTTGTCCTCCTCAAGAATGCTTGCATTGGAGTTTTGTGCCTGCCCAGGTAGAATTTCAAAACGTTGCGATCATGATGACGTGACCTTTAAGTAATCACATAAGTGAGATGTCTGTGGACTCACGAGATAGCTGTCTGCCTCTCCAACGATGCCATGCCTTGCATCGTGCCCGAGTATTGTGATCTTTTGTTTCACGCTTGAATTCATAATTCATAAGCTTAAAAGGAGCACTCAATAAGTACCTATTTACCGATCAATTTTTTGCTTACAAGAGACGATTTTCTTAGATGTCCATCTCTGTAGACAACGAGCTACTTGAATACCTTATATGGATTGGTACATCACACAACAAGTCTCGCTCCGTAGCCTGCGAAACCTTAGAAATTATCCGCAGACTCATCGTGCAGGAAAAAACGTTTTTACAAATAAGTCATGGGCTGCACTGCCTCTATACCAGAGACTCAGGTACCTACTTTACACATTAATCTGTCCCTAACGTTAAATTGTCTGTAATACATTTTCCCACCTCTTAGGAAGACGTGACGGTTGTACCATTGTCTCAGAAGCAACCGGTCACGGTGAAAAATCCGCCTTTAGAGGTTCAGACAAAGCCAGAGGAATCAAGGATCATTGCTGACAAGAAGGTGAATTTAAGACGACACAAAATCTGTAGCATGTTGAGTTATGTTTATCTACCTACCTAAAGAGATAGATCACATGCAAAGTCAGTAAATTTGTTTTCATGGTAATAATGTGTCAATGTAAAACATCTGCAGATGATGGTCATATGTCATTTCTAATTCTAACATTTGCTTCTCATCAATTGAAGTTTGATTCACAACATTTACAACATTCAGGTGGACGATGCTCCTCTACTTGTTCCTGAAGTACCTGGTAGCTTGCCCTCCGACTCCGTGATCTTATTTGTACTTGGAGGTCCAGGGTCTGGTAAAGGCACTCAATGTGATCGCATCAAAGCAAAGTACAGCGGTGTTGTGCACTTATCAGCAGGGGACCTGCTTAGAGCTGAGGTGGACAGTGGAAGTGTGGTCGGCACTAAGTGTGCTGAATTAATGAAGGAGGGCAAGCTGGTGCCCATGCATGTAAGAAGGCATGCATTGAGTGAGCTGTGTGAAAGAAACAAATACTACTGAAATTCTGTATATTTCCTTGTTGTCTAGTTCCCCAAGTTTATTTTGCTGATTTGTTAATAACAAATAATATTTTCCCTCGATAGTTTGTTAGCTTCTTATTCTCTTAATATGGTGCCTTTCTGCAGGTGACCATTACTTTGTTGAAGAATGCTATGATTCAAAGTGGTGGCAGGATCTTCTTGATTGATGGGTTCCCCCGGGCTTTGGATCAGGGTGCAGAGTTTGAGAAGTCGATCATGCCTTGCCACTCAGTGCTGTTTTTTGACTGTCCTGAAGAGGAGATGGAGAAACGGCTGTTAAAGCGAGGAGAGACCAGTGGACGTGCGGATGATAATGCAGAGACAATTCGCAAGCGTTTCAAGACTTTCTTGACACAGTCTCTGCCTGTTAAGGACCACTATTTATCTCAGGGGAAGTGTCATGTGATCAGCTCAGTGCCTGCTCCTGATGAAGTGTTTGTGGAGGTTCAGAAGGTTTTGGATGATGTCCTGTAGTAGCTTCCTTTCATATACTCGATTTTACAGAAGCCATATGACAATTTGAGATTTCTATTTATTCTGAAATGTCCTTATTGTTTTTATACCTTGTCTTTAACCTTCGCATTCTAATTTATCTTTCCATCTTATCAGCGTATTAACTCATCTCCTGTGTACGACAGATGAGCATAAATATTGACATCTCCTGTATATATTATGGCAGCAGATAGTGGGCACCATAGATTTGCTATTTTGATTTCAAAACTTTGAGATGTCAGCACTAAGGGAATGTATTTACACAGTCTTAATTTACAACAAGAATGAAAAACATAGCAGCAAGGTCTAACAGCAAATAAGATTACAAACAGGCAATCAAGCTTTGATGACTGTTTGCATGAAGTTGAAGGATGTCGTGCCGCCGTAGCAACATAATTGAATCCTGGTAACAATAATATATAAACCAACCAGCAATAGCTATCTGGAAATGCTGGACGAGAAAAGTCTACTAGGTGCAATCTCCTCAAAAGATTCAAATAAGTCATCTTGCTTGAATCACTACTCTAAAGCACATGCTGTCAACGGCAGTAGTAGGAGTCCTGCCAGAGACAGTTCTTCTGACTAACATTCCCGAACCTGCTTAGTCATCCTCCCAGAATCCATAGAACTGCATTCAGGCAAAAGAGACTTACTAATTCATCAGTTAGATTGCTCCTTGATAAGCAGTCCGCATGAGGCAGAAGTGGATTTGTCAGATAGGTCAGACAACACGGAAAATGAGGTTGTCAAAATGCCTAGAGCAGTAAGAGCAGAAGTAGTATAACAATAATGCTGACAGTTCTGTAAAGTACTACCTTATTTCCATCTCGTAATTTGTATACATCCTCACATGCTCGAGCAGAGGTTTGTTTACTTATGCGAGCGGTGCGTTTCGATTGTTTGATGAGGGACGCGGTCGTGTTCAAGGTCGCCGGGTCGTAGGTTTCTTTGCAGACCAAGTTCGGTTTAGTTAGCGCAACTTTCATAGCAGCAACTCCTCCAACAGCAGCTGCCAGAACTGGAGCATTTGCTGCAACAGCGGTTGCAATGCAGATTGGACAAACCATTATCAAGCGTATCAGTACTTTGAAAATATCTATAAAAGGTGTCAAAATAGTGTATCGTATGTATGTTCTCTATTCTGTATGAGGACAGTATATGTAATTGGACTGGGACTGAAGTGTTGAGTGCCTTCAAATATGAACATAGGCATCAAAACTAGAATGTGTGACGTCAAAAATCAAAATGTCGTTACAAGATGTAATTCATACATTACATACTCATCAGAGGTACTTAGCCCATTGTACAGGACAAGCATTACACAACTAGAACATATGTTGCAATGGATCATTACGTTGGGTACGTGGTAGGGGTAATTTCGGTATTTTCTGATGAAGCTGCGATGCTCTTGACCTCTGAAACATACGGTTCTGTATGGTTCTATAGTTCATACTAACTGTGTGAACGACACGTCTGAAAAGTTATTGAGTAAGATTATGATTATAAAATAGCAATTCCTAATCTGAGACCTGATGGTGAGTATAGCAATAATTACTATGTTCTGAATACATGCACCAGCCTAATAAATGTCTGTATGATAGGATTCAGTTCTCCCGGGATCAGATGAACAAGAGAGAATTCTCTCTGAAAGCAGGACTGCAATCAAGCGACATGCTTTTCAGATGCGAAAGTCGATCGAGGAGGACGATAATTTGAGAGAGGCTCTGAGGTACTCGGCAGCAATGCTGGGAGAATTGCGAACATCTCTTCTTTCTCCCCAGAAATACTACGAGTTGTACATGATGGTCTTCGATCAGCTTGTAAATCTCGAGGTGATACATTTTTCTCTTGCTGGATAATCTAACACTCAGGAACGGGAGAAGATCACTCGAAATTTCTTGTTGTTATCAGGCATTTTTTAGTGAGGAGAGAAATAAAGGGCGATCTTTCAGTGAACTGTATGAGCTAGTGCAGCATGCTGGAAATGTCCTCCCAAGGCTGTGAGTTGCATACAGACCTTAGGTATTTCTCTCAGGCCTCAAATTAAAAAAGAATTTTGAAAGTATTGTGCTCAATGAGCTTTGAATTGATCACAAAAAAAGTGCTGATGTAGTATGAAACCACCTCACTCTGCTCAAACTAAGAACAGCTTAGCAAGCACAGATGTTGTTGCCGTCAGACATTTCAAAACATGCGGATCTGAAAATGCAACCATGGTGGATGTAGATATCTCATGGTGGCTGTCGGCTGTCTGTACATTCGAAGCAAGGAAGCAAAGGCAAAGGAGATCTTGAAGGACCTGGTTGAGCTTTGTAAAGGGGTTCAGCATCCAACTCGTGGATTGTTCCTAAGAAGGTAAAACAATTTAGCACAGTCAGGAGCCTGACAGGTTTTAGAGTGATTTAGTGTAATTAGTCTGGAACTGAGAGGCTATTGGAGGATGTGCAAGTGGCTGTGTACTAGGCAACTCGATGTACTGCTGCATATTCATGTTTCCCTAAAAGAAACTTAATCTCATCATCCAGTCTTGACTCCACCATGGGCTCATGCACTTGCGTGCCCTGGCAGCATAGCCTCTAATGATGTGACTTCCACCTCATGTCTAATATTGTCTGCCAGTGCTCTACTCATCCACTTCCACCGCTACTACTTTCAGCTACCTGTGTCAGAGGTCCAAAGGGCTCCTTCCAGACACAGGGAGTCCGTATGAGGGGAATGGAGGGGGGGATATTCATGATGCAGTGGACTTCTTATTGTCTAACTTCATTGAGATGAATAAATTGTGGGTCAGGATGCAGCATCAGGTGAGACACCTACTTGAATGAGCATACTAGCTGCTGTGTGATAAGCATCAGAAAAAGTATGCTTTCTAGCCTGCTGCCAATGCAGAATAAGAGTCAAGTCGTGTTCCTGAGATTCTGTGCTGTTTCTCGGGCTCTCGGGTAGCTTTATGTCCCTTCTTCAATATATAATATATAATATATTGAGGCCATAACCATAGGGTCAAGCTGCGCAGGGTAATGCACGTGACAAACCCTAAACCATAACCATATGGTCAAGCTGCGCAGGGTAATGCACGTGACAACCCTAAACCCTAACCATATGGCCAAGCTGCGCAGGGTAATGCACGTGACAAAGAAAAGCGTGAGCAGGAGCGCCAGCAGCTGCAAGATCTTGTTGGGAAGAATCTGACATATCTGAGTCAGCTGGATGGTTTGGACTACGAGTTGTATGCAGGAATGGTGAGATGTCATATGTGTTGTACTTCTAGGGCTGCTGCTGCTGAGCTGCTGTTGCTAATGATGATGATGGTTGGTTCACTTAGATAACTGACAGTAGTGTGCTTATTTATGATGCCATTCTCAGCCCTAGGTAGGAGGAATGCACTGCTAGATTTGCAAATCTGATGCTTCCAGGTTCTTCCTCGTGTCATAGAGCAAGTTGTGAGTTGCAAAGATGGCATTGCCCAGCAGTATCTCATGCAGTGCATTATCCAAGTGAGTCACTAACATACATCTTGAGTTGAGTCATCATAGAGGTCCAGGAAATACACATATTAACAGTGTATATACCTCTCAGCCAGCAAGCTTCTGCACTACTTAAAGTATGATGATGATAAAAATATAAACTACTTAAAATATACTTAAACACAGATGCGGATAATTCTCCCTAGTTACCCTCAGCACGTAGTATACAGCTATCACAAATAAGTCTCTTTTTTATCTCCCTTTAATTTCGCACATTATTCTCATCAACTAGGGTTTTCCAGATGCGTTCCACCTGGGGACTCTGGATGTACTTCTAGGAGCATTACCTGAACTGCAACCAGAAGTGAAGGTGTGTACCATCACTGTAAGGATTGGCTGCAAAAAGCGTGCCTCGGTTAACTTGTGCAAAATGTATTTGATTTGGAGGAACTGCTTATTTGTACGTAACAACATTCAATGAAAGCCATGTTGAATGTGCAAAGCTGTACATTTCATGTTGTTATCTGCTGATCTTGATTTGATAGTGTACTGAAAGTGTGGATTACACACATGAGAAGTACATCATTGCTGAAAGGATTCACTTGGATCCTTCCTTAGGTCCATGCTATCATGTCTAGCCTTATGGACAGGTTGGCAAAGTATGCTGAGAGTGATGCTGCAGTCATGCAACGCCTACTTGAAATGAAGGTAAGAGCATCCGCCATGATTACATAATGCATGACAGCATCAACGTAGCAGGAGGGTTCAACATTACATAATGCATGACAGCATGGGAGTAGGAGGATCCTTATGTCATGCATGACAGAATTAAGGTGGGAGGATCTATAATTATATAATGCATGACGGCAGGAAGGTTCCATGAAAACATAATGCAGGCCAGCTTTAAGGTATGAGGATGTATGATTTCATAATGCATGACAGCATGAAGGTAGGAGGATCCATGATTGCGTAATGCATGACAACATGTAGCTGGAAATAGCTAAGATTGGTTTACAAAACACGCTAATGAAGCAGGCATCACACATCACAGCTTTCTTATACTGCATCGAACACTTTGTGACATGCTCTCAATTGCTGTAGGCTTTTGAGAAGTTCCGTGACTCTATTGGCCGCGTCCTGAATGCACAAACAGATATGGCTGCTGCCGATAAGGTTGAGATGTTTGTGGCGCTCATGAATTTCACTGGGAGTGTGCTCCCTAACATAGTGGATAATGTGAACCAAGTGGGTATGGCTTTTAACTAGCAGGAAATTGAATGAGTAAATGATTGTAATCAAGGCAGTGCTTTTCAGGAGCAGTTATGTTGGTCATTTTAAATTTCACGCACCCAGAATGATGATAAGATTCAGTCATTGGCTATCAGTGAAGTGTGTATTAAGTGTGATTCCAGAGCCCATACTCCGCTGGAGTAGGTTAATGGCAAGTAGATTCAAGTGCTACATCTTTTTGCTGTCAGGTGTTGGCTGCTGCTCATGCTGCATTGGCCACGGGCCTTTCTGGCGACATCAAGGCAGAGAAGCAGCTAGTGGCTCTACTGACAATTCCTCTCACTAAATATGACGTTGTGACTGGCTTAGGCCTCAGTAAGGGACTTAGTCCTTGCTGACTGATGACACTCCGGTTATTGCATTGGCTGCAAGCCTTGTAATTCTTGCATCATGCAAATGTTGCGTTTATTCTTCACATGGTTTGAAGCTGTGTGGAAGATGATTTCTAGTAAGCTGCTGATTGCTAGTGAGCCGTGAGCTGCTAATTTATTCATTACTCCATCCCTTTTACTCAGCGGAATATCCAATCTTGATGGGACTTCTTCGCCATCGCACTCACAAGGAGCTGGCATCAAAGATCATTCATGCAATCGTGGACAGTGGAACACGGATCCACAGTGTTGAGAAAGTAGCCATGTTATTCAGGTACCGAGTGTTTAATTTTGCTGCAATGCAATTTAAGACGGCATGCTCATGTCATCTCCAAGTCCATTTACATGATAATCTTGAGCATGTTGATGTTTGGGATTCTGCAGATGTTCAACCTATTGCTGTCTCTCTAAGGTTTATCAGCCCCCTAATCAAGGATGTGGAAGGAGGGCCGCGGGTGGATGACATGGACGATGAGGTAGGGTCCTGATGCAGATGTATTTTATCCAGGCTCTGGGTTAGAAGGAAGCCTGGTCCATAGCATATGTTTCTCACTTCTTCTCACCACAGGATATTGAAGAGGAGCAAGTCCTGGTGGCCCGTCTCATCCACAGCCTGTTCCATGAGGATCCTGCTATACATCATGCCATCTTGTCACTAGCTAAGTCAGAGCTGATGCATGGAGGGGCACGACGAGTGAGGCACACACTGCCAGCATTGGGATTCTGTGCCCTTCAGGTGTGAGGAAATAAGAGTAAAAATAAAACGGCGAAAATGACTGTCTTGAGTCAGTGAGGGTTTTACATAACTGTATTGAGTCAGTGAGGGTTTTACATAACTGTCTTGAGTCAGTGAGGGTTCTACACAACTGTCTTGAGTCAGTGAGGGTTTTACATAACTGTCTTGAGTCAGTGAGGGTTTTACATAACTGTCTTCAGTCAGTGAGGGTTTTACATAACTGTCTTGAGTCAGTGAGGGTTTTACATAACTGTCTTGAGTCAGTGAGGGTTTTACATAACTGTATTGAGTTAGTGAGGGTTTTACATAACTGTATTGAGTCAGTGAGGGTTTTACATAACTTCATTTGTTTATATTCAAGTCCTCATGAACGTTCTGTGAGAGTATGGTCATTTTGAGCTCATATGACTCTTGGGGGGCTTCCAGATTATGTTTGATGGTTGACAGATTTTTCCATCCAAGTAATGTTAAATCCCTTTCCTTATGTTTATATGAGGGCATGATGATGAGTATGTGACAATCAGACTTAGATCAGAGAATGCGTATTGATAACAGGCTCCACGCATCCAAGTGGCCCTTGAACATTATTTCCTTGCGCTTTGAAATACAGATTGTGAGAAGAATATCCTCTGCTAGCAAGGCTTCTCCTTCTCTGAGGAGCAATGCAGAATGTGAAGCTGGCTTTGGAGCTGCAAGTCCTGACATTAATGCCGAAACTACTGAAACTGATGCTGAGGCTGTCAATATTGAGGTCAAGGCTGTAGATGCTGAGGCTGAGGCTGATGTTACTGCAGCAGCTGCAAATGCATCAGAATTGACAGCAGGGGCGCTTTTGCAGGCATGTCATTTTGAGTTGTAATGTGTGATTTCTTCTCATATGAATGTTCATATTAATTGGGAGTCCTTTGTCTTGCAAATGTTTTCATACATGTACAGTCAGTTGTGTTGCATGCTGCAGTGGTTGCTTGAGCTTTGTAATGTCCTAGCTGAAGTACCAAGGGAACCTATGATGGCACTGCGAATGCTGCTGGCTGCTGGACTGGCAGCTTCAGAGGAAGCTAGGGTTGAACTGCTAGCATACCAATTTTTCGAAGAGGTAGCACCATCAAAATATTTGTTGACCCAAACAGTTTTGCTGATTTCGGTGCCAAAGAATCCTGCATGAGCTGCTTTGTTCTATTAGTGTGAGCATGTTTCTAACGTGCTGATAAATGGATGCCATGTCCAGGCTTTCACCTTGTACGAAGAGGGCATCAGTGACCAGCGCAATCGAGTTACAGCCTTGCACTCAATTATAGGAACACTCAATCGATGCTATATATTTGGTTCAGAGAATCGCGATGCTCTTGCTCAAAATGCTGCTGCCTACTCGTCACGACTACTAAAAAGAAGTGACCAATGCCACTCTGTGTGTGAATGTTCGCACCTTTCATGGCAGGTAGGATTAATGCAGCAGATTGCATGCTTAAGCTCTCACCTCATGATCACATTCTATTATGCTATCTTTGATACTTACGCCGGTGTCTCAGCTGAAGTGGATCAGGTCAATGGGATCACCATCTGACTCTGTTCTTCACATATCAGGATGATTCAACAGAAGTACCAGGAGTAGCTGTACGTGACTCTGCAAGAGTGATGTCTTGCCTCAAGCGTGCCCTGAAGATTGCCAACTCTGCAAAGCAACAGGTAGAGGCTTTTGACAACACAATATCCTGAAGATATCAAACAGCGTTCCTTGTACTCAGGTCTCACTAGGCTGAAAGTGATTAAACTGACATTGACAGTTGGGGATTGCTTATCATGTCTCAACCTGCATTATGGCTGTCATTATAGGTAGTGATGTACAGATCATGGCTCTCATCTGCTTCGCTTGTAGGTCACTGTAGCTGCACGGGCTGGGGACTGCAGTTACATAACTTTGTACATTGAGATATTGGAGCACTACCTGTTCTACTTTGACAGAAGTGTGGAGAATTTCACTGCCTCAGTTTTGCAGGTATTGTAGAAATTGACTCTATTGATTATGTGATTCGTGACGTTTGTGCAGTAGAGTCTCTGGCAGGGGCTACTTTGCAGAGTTAATTCAGCTAGATTGATTGTCTTGGGGCAGCTTTCGTAACATACTGAAAACAAACAAACAACAAACATCAACCTGTGCTAATCTTAATAGTATTCTGATCAAGTCGTGAACACCATGCAAAGCCCCAACTGCTAACATGAAGCTCGTCTTTTCCCATCACTTCATCTCTTCTGCCCTTGTAGCCTGTCATAGATATGGTACAGAGTGAGGTGATGCTGTCACTCACCAAGGCAGGGGAATCAGAGGCTCAGAGGTAATGAACTTGTAAGTGGATGATTCAGCTAAAAGATATTTTGAGATATTTTCCTCTGGGCTTTGATCCTCTTCAGGTTATGGTCGAAAACTCTGGAGTACATACATCAGCTCAAAGTGAAAGCTACAGGGGACAAAGTTGTTCGCTATTCAGCTCTGCAATTGCCTTCATTTCAGCAAGGTAGTAAGGCATCTTTGTAGTCCCAAACGTACGTGCTCCTCAGAATACTGTAACAGTCTTGATTTTTGATAATAATATTAGAGAAGCATTTTGCTATCTTGCTAGTCCAGACTCCAGATGCTGGCTGCTTAAAAGTACTAACTATAAAGGTGCTGCTTAAAATTATGAGCAGTACAGGAGGCGGTGTCTAATTACAGCATTAAGTCAAGTGATTGGAAGTGAGCAATCTACTACATCAGCTAACCGGCGTATTACCAAGCTTGAAATCATAAGTGATTGGAGGGTCATCAACGAAGTTACCCTCACATTCATATCACATTACTGTGTTAAGAAAACATGGTCTACATGCTCATCCAATATACTAAAAAACTTGTTGGATAAGATAAAAAAAGGAGAATTGCAATCATCCAAACAAAAGAGCAGTTGAGCAGGTGATGAGCTGGTAAGAGGTTAGCGAGCTCAGAAGAAGTGGCAAAATACTAAGATGTGACAAAACACACTGCGTTTTACCTAGCAAGAGAATGCTTGAGAAAAACATTTCATTTCATTGGAAAGCGCATGTGTTGCAGAGGCAGCATGGTACAACAAGCATACTGCAAGGGAAAGGGCTTCAATCATCTTATGCTAGCATCAATCAAAAGCACTGGATTCAGAACAATATAATGGCAAGGCTGACCAAACCCTCCAGCAACATACACCAAGAGCTCTCCTATTAATATTATTGAGTCATTTTGAAATACAGATTTGAGTTTTTGAGTTCAAAATATGCGGTCGTAAGCACAACTATGTCACTGCTTTCAACTCGCATTATGGATAAGGTTATGGCACAGAACAATTGAAGTGAGGGCCCTTCATGGGTTGTTGGCGATGCAGGCTGTGCATATACATGACTCGTGCAATCTGAGACGACTATCTATTTCAAACTCAATCCACATCCAATCTAAGAATACATGACTAGTTACTGCTGAAAAAGCAACAGAATGACACTTGAGAATCTACAAGATTTAAAACATCTGAACATGGCTTAGGACATAATGTTTGTCATCAAGTTTGTGAAAGTAAGAGGCTCTCCACATGCATTACTACCATTTGCAGATCAGAGTTGGTACTGAGTGTATAGCTGGTCATCAGTTGTAGAGCAGTGGGCCAGTGAGGGACACTACCCTGTGACGTTGAAGACAAGGATGGGATCAGAGATGCACACAGGATCACTTAATTTTCATTTGAGAAGTACCCTGTCAAAATCAAGCAGGGAGTTCATAGGGTGGGAGCCAGAAAAGACCCAGCAGGGAGTTCATAGGGTGGGAGCCAGGAAAGACCCAGCAGGGATGGCTGCTTAGTCTTTCAACATTGTCATGGAGCTGTAAGCACAGTGAGCAATGGACCGAGGAGAATGCAGAGCGGAATATTCACCTATATCCGCATTTAATGCCGGCAGATAAAGGCTGCTACAAGCTGTAGTGTTCTGAGTGGGTTCACAGGCTAGACTCCTGCTCTCACCTGGACACGCCTCATGACCACAACTGTGGCAGCTGCAACCAAGGATGGCCTGATGCCTAAGACCAATGGACTACATGCAACCTTAGCCAGCAGGGAGTACATGGTAGCAGCAGTACAGCCTGATAGCTTGATGGCTCCATCCTCGCCCTGCACAGAACCATGTAAGGTCACTATTTTATTAGCAGAATGAATATGTATATATGTATGAATAATGGCTGAGCAATACTTGGCTACTTATGAATGAATGATTTTGTCTGTCACAACAGCCTTGAGTCAGTACCTGCATGTAATAACCCAGCCTCTCCAAACAAAGCTGAACAACACGCAACACTGAGATGCAGCTGAGGTCTTGCTGGAGAGCTGCCAACACATTCTGCTCCATGGTTGAGATGGCTTCAATAGAAAAACCAGAGGTCATTGAGATCTGCATGGATTAATGGACAGAGGAATACGAAAATTGGGAAGAAGAGAATACTTGTCTCAATATACAAGGTGAATACAAGGTGAAATGAATGGTGCACTTGCCTGACATGACAAGGTGAAATGAATGGTGCACTTGCCTGACATGACAAGGTGAAATGAATGGTGCACTTGCCTGACATGACAAGGTGAAATGAATGGTGCACTTGCCTGACATGACACGGTGAAATGAATGGTGCAATTACTTATTGGAATACTAGGGCATCAAGAGACAGAGGCAGTCACGTAGGTTGAAGGAGATGTTATTATACAATAATACCCAATTCAATTAAACCCTAAACCCAATTCTCAATTCCCAAATGAGCATACGTGATGAGCTGAGGGCCAGTGCTGATTGTTCCGCTCAAGTGCATTGCTTTTAGCGGCCAGCAAGGTACAGGAGCAAAGGACAAGAGGCCACAGTGCAGGGTTCAGTCCAGAGCTGTTGCATATTGCCTTATCAAACAACTGTGTGCGTGTGAGGGAAGGAAAACCTGTGTTAGCTCCTATACATTATTACTTAGACTGCTGATGTGTCATAAAATGATTTGTATACTGATAGTAGCATTTAAGCAGATTAACAGAACACAGACACAGGGAACTGCATCAGGGGTTTAGGTTTGAGCTGCTTTGTTACCTGCAGGCCATCATACATGGTGTCTTGTGAGAATCCGAAAGCTGAGGTGTACTTCAAAGCCATTGACACCACCTGTAATTTTGTGGATGGGAGTCGAAGATGACAGATGAAGTTAAAAGAGTAAGAAGGGATTATGTCAACAACTGCACCCTTTCATATCAAAGCAGAGATTCGAGGTTGGATGACATGAAATTTCACACCTGACTTCTCTGCTGCAGCACAGAGGAATTATACTTGCTGATATCTAACATGTGGCCATCTTCCACCCTTCGTACACAAGACACGAAAGTGCTCAGCACTCAATTTAAAGTTGAGCAAAGGATTCATTTGACAAAAAGAGTACAATTGTAATGATATCAACCAGTCCTGGCATGATGTTGATATTGTAATGAAATCAACCAATCCTGGCATGATGTTGATATTGTAATGAAATCAACCAGTCCTGGCATGATGTTGATATTGTAATTGTATTTGAAACTTTAAACCTTTTCCAGTCATGTGATGACATATCACTGGACATCTTAACTCCATGTCAAGTCATGCATGTGATGACATATCACTGGACATCTTAACTCCATGTCAAGTCATGCATGTGATGACATATCACTGGACATCTTAACTCCATGTCAAGTCATGCATGTGATGACATATCACTGGACATCTTATCACCATGTCAAGTCATGCATGTGATGACATATCACTGGACATCTTACCTTCTAACAGCCCCATATGCCTCACAGCATCTTCCAGCAACGGATGCATCTTCCCTTATGAGCACTTCTTGATTCATTTTCTTTAAGAAATTACTCTGTGACATAAGAGAAAAAGAAAAGTCTAAAATTCCTATCGACTTCACAACACAACTGTAATTTTAAAAGGGAATGTCACTAGAGGCATTAACATAGAATTTCCAAAGGCATTCTAAACTATTAGCAGTGAACAATCCTAGGTGCATTAATACATGTCTACAAATTGCAGCAATCTGCTCCACCTGGGCCAGGAAAAGGAGTTCCGCTGCTTCTTGAGAATTAAGCCACTGAATCAAAGCCTGAAATGGGACGAAAGAAAAAATAAACACTTTCTTGACACCTCCTGGAGTACTACATCATCTATGCATAATTGCAATTGCTCAGACATGAATCTGATTCCACAACATTTATATGACCCTACCTTCCCTATCAGAAAAAAGCATTTGGGTTGAAGGTCAGCTTGCCTGAGAAGGTGCTTCTATGATCAGAGCCCCCTCCAACATCTGCACTTTAAAAGGGGAACTGGATCCAGCCAGCAGTGCTGACAAAGCTTCATAAGCAGAAGAGCTGATCCCAGGCATGCTGACATGCACAATCCCACCACCACCTGGTTGCATGTTGTCAATGGCAGATGAACCTAGACTGAACTGCTGAGATCCCATACGAGATGATGGCAAGCTTATAGCGGATGATCCAGCAGAGTTCTGTTGCTGTGACTGACGGGAACGCTGCAAAGAGAGGGATACTCGTGACCTAAATACAGCTGGCCCCTCTTTTATCAACCTGCTCCTCAGCTCAGATAGCCAGCGAAGCGCTGTAACACATATGGCTCCAGGTGTGAAGGCAGGGGCACTGTACTGCAGAGCATCAGCTGCTGATCTGCTATTGATGTAGATCCTATACATTAAATCGCACAAACATCCAGGTTAAATTTCTTTCCTATCCTCCAGAGTCCCATTGCTTGTGCCAGAGATCAGTTTAGCTTTGATCAAAACCCTCTTGGAAAACTAGATGCTTCTAATGTCATAGAGCTCATCACAAGTCTCTATCCTTAACTGAATGCTAAAATTCACCTGAATTGTCCGTTACGGTTTGCTTGTGTCCATAATTGCATGGCTCGCGCTTGAGCTAGTATGATTCCACTCTGCCACAGTGCCTCTAGTAGAATATTGTATATAGGAGCGTCTGGCTGGCAACCCTGAGTTGCACAAGTCATGGAGCATGTAATCATGATAACAGAAATGGTAGTAATTTGAAGACTGCACATGATTTCATGCCACCATGGTTTTTGAGCTCCAAGCGCAGCCTATCCCCCCATTGTTTTCAGGTTTTGATTAGGGCTAATGCACCACCAAAACAATAATACATATGAAACACAGCAGGGCATTCCACACCGTATTCCAGATTGGCATGCAACCTCTGAGATCTCACCATCTGAAGCATTCCCTCAAAAGTCCTAAGGGCTCGAACCCACTGGCCTGCCTTTTCAAAAGCCCCAAGCAATGCTGTGTATGTGATGCTGTCTGGTTTTAACCCCTACATACAGACAATGCAAATGATTTTAATAGGGGTGTGAGGAACAAATAACTAAACATTGGATGTTCATAAATGAAACATGCACATACCTACACTGCAGAGTGTGTTGCAACTTCATGAAAAATACACATGAACAAAAAATCTGAGTATCAATGTTCTGACATGCACCTCGGTTTGCATTTGATCGAAGAGCTCTGCAGCCTTCTCCCAGGGTCCACCATGATGTGCACATGCAGCAATGAGCGAGTTATAAGTAACAACGTTAGGTTTACAGCCCTCCTGCTTCATGTGAGCCAACAGATCAAGGGCAAGCTCCCAGCGACCCGCCTGAGAGGAGGCATTATGTAAAAAGTAAATGGTATATGATGGGCATGAATCATTACCGCTATCAGAATAACAATTGCACCATAAGTATACTTCTAGTCTCCACACAAGTCACCTTTTCGCAAGCGGATATGAGTGATGAGTAGGTGATGACATTGCGCTCACAACCTCGCCAACTCATGTCCTGGAAGATCTCCATGGCCTTCTCAACCTTTCATTGCAGACAAAACATTCATAGGGCTATGCTAAGTACTTATCCACCTACCAAAACATCTGCCCATGAGTTGAGATGAAAGGAGAGAGAACACTGCAAGTTGATCCAGATGGCATGCAGAACAATCAATGTCATACTGTGCTATGCCTCTCACCATTCCCCTCTTGCCGTATGCGCTGATGAGTGCAGTGAAAGTTGTTGCTGAGGGTTTAACACCAGCAGAAAGCATGCGGTCATACACCTGGAGAGCACGCTCAGGCTGACCCCCTTTGTTGCATGCGCTGATGATTGTATTATATGTTCTAGCTTCCGCCTGGATTCCCTAAAAATTGTGATGTGTGAGAAGTAAGATTTGCAGAATTGAAACCCGAGGACTGTTGCACAGTTCCAGGTAAGGCAATACATCACTTTACCCCTTTGGCTACAAATTAAAATCAAATGAAGGAAATTAGATTCAAGCACTCCCTCTACCTGGTTCTCTAAGGTGCCTAATAAGGCCAGAGCCTCCTCCCAATTCCCATTCTTTACATGAACATCTATCAGGATATTGTATGTTACCAAATTAGGAGCGCAACCTTCATCCACCATCTGCGATGTAGACAGACCTCTAAGCAGAGAATATTTAACATATTTCTTCTGATTAAATCCAATCAACCTCTGGAAGCAGTTCAAGTGCAAGATTAGGGCTTCTGATTAAATCGAATCAACCTCTGGAAGCAGTTCAAGTGCAAGATTAGGGCTTCTGATTAAATCAAATCAACCTCTGGAGGCAGTTCAAGTTCAAGTTTAGGGCTTCTGATTAAATCGAATCAACCTCTGGAAGCAGTTCAAGTGCACGTTTACTACAAAAGACAGAGTGTTTGTCTGGCACTTGAATAGTTGCCATCATGTATGCACATCTTCTACGATTTACCTGCTTGAAAACGTCTTGAGCAAGCTCCAGCTCATTAGCTTTAATGCACACATTCATAAGGGCACTGTAAGTATGGACATTGCAAGTAATCCCACGACCTCTCATTTCAGCAACTAACTCCAGAGCCCTCCTTAGCTGTTGATGCGAGCCACACTGTTTAAGCATTAACATGCGCATGTTGAACAGAGCCACACTGTTAAAGCATTAACATGCGCATGTTGAATACTTAAGCATTAACATGCGCATGTTGAAGAGAGCCACACTGTTAAAGCATTAACATGCGCATGTTGAATAGAGCCACACTGTTAAAGCATTAACATGCGCATGTTGAATAGAGCCACACTGTTTAAGCATTAACATGCGCATGTTGAAGAGAGCCACACTGTTAAAGCATTAACATGCGCATGTTGAATACTTAAGCATTGACATGCGCATGCTGAAGAGAGCCACACTATTAAAGCATTAACATGCGCATGTTGATGAGAGCCACACTGTTAAATCATTAACAAGCGCATGTTGAAGATAGCCACACTATTAAAGCATTAACATGCGCATGTTGAAGAGAGCCACACTATTAAAGCATTAACATGCGCATGTTGAAGAGAGCCACACTGTTAAAGCATTAACATGCGCATGTTGAAGAGAGCCACACTGTTTAAGCATTAACAAGCGCATGTTGAAGATAGCCACACTATTAAAGCATTAACATGCGCATGTTGAAGAGAGCCGCACTATTAAAGCATTGACATGCGCATGTTGATGAGAGCCACACTGTTTAAGCATTAACATGCGCATGTTGAAGAGAGCCACACTGTTTAAGCATTAACATGCGCATGTTGAAGAGAGCCACACTGTTTAAGCATTAACATGCGCATGTTGAAGAGAGCCACACTGTTTAAGCATTAACATGCGCATGTTGAAGAGAGCCACACTGTTTAAGCATTAACATGCGCATGTTGAAGAGGGCCACACTATTAAAGCATTAACATGCGCATGTTGAAGAGAGCCACACTGTTTAAGCATTAACATGCGCATGTTGAAGAGGGCCACACTATTAAAGCATTAACATGCGCATGTTGAAGAGAGCCACACTATTAAAGCATTAACATGCGCATGTTGAAGAGAGCCAAAATACTTGTAAAATCATACCTGGGAAATCATGGTGGTGTATGTGTAGAGGTCACACAGTCGGTGCAGTTCATGATCAGGCTGCAGGGCACGTAACCAATCAAAAATCTGCCAGGAATACAGAATGGGAAAAATGAGTTCAAAATCCCTAAAAGAAGCTTATTTGCATTCTTGATAGCTTGTGATTAGGTATAGGTTCATTTGTTCTTGAAGATTTCTTCAGGCTCATCAGCATGTCATAATAAAGGATGGCTCAGGTAAATCAGTAGGCCCTTTTCTCATATCTAGTGTACAGCCTGAACCTGTTGTAGGTGTTATCAGAGTACAGGCCTAAAGCATGAACATTGAAGATTCATACTCATGACAATTTCTCTTACTTCCACTGCTCTCCTGATGTGCCCTTGTTTAGACAACTCCTTAAGCAAAGCAGCAACTGCACTGCTATCCAAGAATTGCAAACCCTGCACGCAACACATAGTCCCGCCATAATCCCTCTTAGCATGTGTAACAGAGCATTGCCTTTCTGCTGTACATAGGCATGGGATCATGCAATTGAGTGTACCTGCTCAACAACTGGTGTCACTGACTCTTGGGCAGGCAGCTTTATGACCATCCTGACCAGATCTTCCACCTACATAGAATTGATGCACATGTAGCTAATACTGCAAATGACAACAGCATGCTGGAATGTAGATCTACGGCGCTTACTGTGATTTCATCTGAAAGAGGAAGGTTGTCACCGAGCCTTTGACCTCGACCTACTTTCGTGACTTGCTGCCACAATTTTCGATAACCTTGTCCCTTTTGATATGTCTGCTTATCACGCTGTTGCTGCTGTCTAGGAGAACCTTGTCTAAAATCATCTACGTCCGAATGAAGGCTCGAGTTAACTGTCTCAGGGCCTACAGATCTAGAAGGCTGTGAGAATTGACTGACGATGTGCACACGATGTTCTCGTGGAACGAGCACATGCGTGCTCAAACGAGGGGATGAAGCCAACCAATGCCCAGGAGTAGATCGAGCGCGCATTGTCATATCAAGACTGCCCGTGCCTGTCAGATGTTCGGTATCCTCCTGGCCAGCCCATACAAGGCCTTCACTAAACACACTACCGTGTGAAGATAACAGTGGATCAAAAGAACGAATAAGGTTGTAGGTATGTTGAGGATGATGACGACTTGAGCCGGCTGCAAAGTTCCCACCACTGTCAACACCCAGTCTACTAGGAGCACCAATAAATGGCTGAGAACCCAATGCAGAACCTAAAGACGCTGTGTCCAACATACTCATGGACTCCATATCAGCAACGAGCACATCAGGGCCCCACGCGTTGCTCCCAACATTCAAGCTAGTGCTTGCAAGAGGACTCCCGGGGGCAGGACTGAAACTCATGATGAAACCGGTAGATGTTTGCGAGGAGGGGGATGTATCATATAAATTGCTTTGATGAGTTGTCAAGGCATTCTTCGTAGTAGGATAACTTGGGGTACACTTCGGCTAATCTATTGTACGGCTTCAGCGTGTGTCGTGCAAAAAATCTTGACTGGTGTGTTCCTTCAATTCATATTTAAACGACAGTTTCAAACATGAACTACGACATTATGCTTGGCCGTTCTAAAAGATCATCTCCTCATGCCTCTGCCTCTTCCCATGCCCCTTCCTCTACCACGACCCCCAGCTGGCATACCTTGTCCGTCTGGGTTCTCACTTTTTGGGTTTCGCACAGTCTCATCCACACTCAATATCAGGCAGGCAGCCTCAGTTGCGCTTGCTATGGCATTCAGTTTTACTAGTGAGGGCTCCCAGACGAAGGCATTGTACGTATCCACAACACCTCCCGTGTTGACATCCACTCCAAAATTCTATGATCAGCATAACAAGAAAAAATGGTTAAAACCTCAAGCTATGCACTGAAACTCATTAAGTAGTTCATGAACTCACCCTCCCTGTCCCATCAGTTTGCCCATGTTTCTGCCTCAATTTACTGAGAACATCAGTAGCATCGAAGCCAGCATTGTTACATAGCTGTCGAGGAATCACTTCCAAAGCTTTTGCAAACGCTTTAATGAACAGTTGAGCTTTGCTTGTATGAGTAAGAGAATGCTCCCGCAATGCTTTGCTGACCTGCTCAAAAACACAAATGACACGATGGATTTTTTACAAAGAAGAATTCCTCAGGCAATGATTTGTATCAACTGAAGTATTTGAGCCATGCTCTACAAGCATTCTAAGCCATGAATGTAAAATACATGTTCTGAAAATGTGTATAAAAAACAAGATAGAAGGTATCCGTTGATACTCCTCACCTCCATCTCGATTGCTCCTCCACCTGCCACAACCTCTGAGTGCTTCAAAGCTCTCCTAACAATCATGATTGCATCATGCAGAGAGCGGTCTGCCTCATCGATGAACTGTTCGCTACCTCCTCTTAAAACGATTGTGGCTGTGCGAGCATTAGGGCATCCAGTCAACAAATTGTAGCGTTCAGCCCCAACCTGTTTGAAGATATATGCAATTGTTAGGGACCTTTGATAGTGCAAATACAGGTGTGATTCAAAAGCCCTGAATAAGAATTCCCTTAGACACACCTGTCGCTCCTCAAAGCGAGCACAAGTTCCAAGGAATGACTTTGCTGACTCTGCACTCAATCCATTGACAGTAGTTTGTACCCTAGCACCAGTGGCCTTGGCCACTCGCTCAAGGTCATTCACTTCCACCTAAAGGTACGGGACATGTGAGTCAAGTGACCAATTAGAGTAAGAAAACTGGAGAAGGGAGTACATGCAACTTAAATTTCAAGGTTTCTTACTGGTAGCCACGCCAACAGCTTACCCGGCCAGCGCAGAATATATTGCGATCAGCGAAGTATTGAGTTGCCAAATCCCCAATGGCCAAACGAGAGAGAACAATCTGTGCACCAGACTCTACACACTTGGCTAGCTTCTCATAAATAATGTTCCACTCAGCATCTACAATTGACTGGTACTGTGCTGGATCCTCAAGACGAATCTGCAGGAAAATATTGCAATTTTGGCACTGGGATGAGACATTTTTTCAAGAACCCAGATTGGTTTCAACCTCCGGAAATCACCTCAGCATTCTCCCGTTCTGATTTAATTTCCAGTTCCATGTTGAGTAGCAACACTTTTGGATGATCAAAGCTCTTGGGTTGCTGCTCAAAGCCAGCATAGCTGAATGTCTTTTTAAAAGCTACTCCATCCACCAGAAAGGAGTCACGCAGACCACCACCCTGACATACAATTCAAAGGTTCAGAGTTAGTCTGAAAGGACCTTTTGTGGTTGGTGGACAACATGAGGAGAAGGAATCAGGTGTGCATGTTGCACCTGGACTTTCTTTATTCCTATGAGCTTCAGATCCAAGGTGACAGGGTCCAGCTTTGAGACAGCATCGACCACCATCTGGGCGAAGAACTCTTTTTCTCCACTTACCTACAAATGTTCAGGAGCATAAGTCATTACCAAAAAAATTGGGCTACACCTATAACTGATGATCCGCTTATGTCATCCCTGATATTCAAAAGAAAGCTTACGAGTTTTGAGTTTAGTGTAGTCATTGCACATTTCTTTAACAAGTCTTTTTTCTCTTCCACAGTCCCTCCAAGGCTGATGGACAGTTCTTTTATCTTTGAGACTGCCAGTGTAGAGGCCATCCTGTAGGCCTTGATTATATTCTGAAACAGCACACAGGCCATAGTCCATTTAAGGCAGCAAAAATAACAAGGAACACCTTCACATTTCATATTTGGCAGACAGGAGTTGAGAAAGCAGTCACAATTCAGAGCACAAGTATGGCAGCATCCATTCTTTCGTAAGGTTACCCTGGGGTGAGCCCCTTCCTCAATGAAAGGTTTTGCCTCCTTCAGCAGTTCTCCCGACAGAATCACCACAGATGTGGTGCCATCTCCAACCTAAAAGGAGCAGTAAAGTAAGATCTAAGTTGACAGGACACTCTTCATGCATTGTCAAAATGCTGAGTATGATGTTACCTCGGCATCTTGGGACAAGGATACGTCCACCAAGCTTTTGGCAGCAGGATGAACTATTTCAAGGAGTTTCATGATGGTCGCACCGTCGTTAGAGATCGTAACTTTTCCCTGGTGATTATGAAGTGTAGAATTACTTGCATATCACGAGATTGAAATAGGTATATGACAGTGTCGCGCGGAGACAGACCTGGCTGTTATGAATAAGTTTATCCATTCCACGAGGGCCTAACGTCGTGCGAACTGCATCTGCAACTGCCATGCAAGCATTAATGTTACTGAGCAGCTGAGGCGTCCCTTGAGATGTATCAGTTCCCTCTTTAAGGAGAATGATTTGAGGTTGCTGTGAATGAACAAACATATTAGCTCCAGATCACACACAACTTCATTACAAACATCACCATTCCAAATCCGGGCATCATTTTCAAGATCTTGTTCTTGAAGACTTTGGCGGATACTCTAAGAAAATGCTGTACTTCTCAGCGATGTTTCCTTTATTTTTTTGCGTTAAGGAATGGTGTTTCCATGTTGTGTGGGCGTGCCATTAGATTGTGTGAGAAATAAGTGAAGGAAAAGGCAGGGATGCTACGATTCGGCGTTCTATTTTTATTATTATTATTCTCATGCACGAGGGACCATGTTGCAATATCATTAATATCGAAAGTAAAAGCTTACGAGATATGTTGACACCTGCTTGTTCCTAAGATCAAGGGATCCTGTTATTGCTGTTGAGCTTACTTTTGTTCTATTTTCTCTCAAATCCTAGTAATCAATTATTATTGCTGGTAAGATATGATAGATGCACAGAATAATTTGTATGAATTGCTCATATGTCATTGTGCCCACATGGTCGATAAAATTGAGAAAATTCTTGTGTTTTAAGGTTTCAATAATGTGCTGTTGCAAGTCACATGTCTTATTATTCTTTGCAAGGTATCATGGCTTCAGAGGGCTGTGACACCTAGTGGTCTGTGAGAGAATTCAACTGACTAAGCTAACTAAGCCACCTTGGAAGGTGATAAGAATGCGGTGCGTGTTCCCTAGCGTGAAATGACATATGTTATTAATGCTCTTCTGCCTCTAAAAACTGCCCTTGCGCGATGTTGGGTGCAATTATGCTTGTAAACATAGTTAACGGTGTTACTACAGGTTGTCATTGTATTTAGTTTCCTTGACAAGGATTGTCCTTTGAGGAAGGCTTCTGTTTTAGAGTTGTCGTGTCCTGTGCCCACCTACTTCGTTATGTCAACTAGAACTTATCTCATTTATCCATGCCATAGCATTCTTCACAATCTTTGTGTACATGATGATACTGCTAGTAATAATATGCACATCATGCAACATCATGACCACAACGACCATCAAAGCAGTCAACATTGGTCTACTGTCTATTACCTGTATCCAAGTTTGGAGACAAGTGGCTCCACCAGCGGCTCACCATGGCCTGGTGTATGTATTAATACATTAACATTGAGCGAGTCATTATTTTAATAATTTGTCAGAGTCGAGAAGTTAAGCAGTCAAGTCGTAGCCTTGGCTTCCTGGTGGAGAACGTAATCAATCTGGACGGTGAGGCATAGTTGGAGACCTTTGTGGGTCTTGATCTGCTTGCACTACACTCAGTTCAATTAGTTCAATTGTTGGGAACTTTATATGCAGTATATGCAGTGGTATAAGCAGCCCTCCTTGTTTCCAGTAATCAGCAGGGACTCAGCCAGCTTGTAGAGATATCATAGATGTGAAGGATTCTTTTGCTCCTGGGTAATGTCGTCTACTTGTCACAGCGTATGACTGAACTGACGTATGACTGCACTTAATGAGACGTTTGTGTGTGTGTGAGGTACGCATGTCTGGTCGCCCGTACATCAGACTACTTAGGCACTAGGAGAAGGCATTCTGCCTTCTTTTTCAACTTACCTTTCTTTGTAATACTGATCTTAGCCTTAATCTTAATCTAGCCCTTATGTATTTAGACTTAGTACTCACCCTCCTTTAGTTCGGGTATCGGGTATCGGGTCTCCTGCTTCAGTCGATCTATCGATCATCGGCTGTGGGCAACTTGGCTATTATTAAGATATAGATTGGATCAGTTCAAAGGTCACTAATTGGTAGAAGCCCTCCACAGACAGGTCAGTCTGCTACAGGTGGCAAGTTGCACTCCTGCTAGAAGCAAAGCTGCTAAAAGTGTAGAACCCCAGCAACCTTGACAGGTGAATCCGATCGCCTGATCTAAATCCCACTTTTAAGTAGTGAGGTTGCATGCCTCGTGACCTAGTTCTAGCGCAGCGTTACACAGTTGCAGTGTTAGACCGTGACATACTGCTTTAACGCTCTCACCTTTCTATGCAATCTGTACTATATCTCTCACACCTTATTACTCTCTTTGACTTTCATTGTGACCTCCTTTATGTCATGCTGAGTAGAGTGAAGAGTCGGAGGCAACTTGACATAGTGGGGAGAATCACAGCTGGAATGTGTGCACCTATTGTCTTGCCCTTTTCATGACGTGCCAAACATTGCCTAGTTAGCCTACTACTTCCTATAATGCCTTCTAGGTCATCCCCACTTATTTCTGGGTTCTGATTTCAATAAAGTTCTGTGAATATCTGTGATCTCAATTACTATTACAATGAGATGTCAAATCACACAGTGTTACTCGCTCTGCTCTTAGTTCATGAATATTCACTTGATTTTTAACGTGGTTGTGATAATTACGAACTTATTTAAGACTTTGTTTACTCAGTATCGCTGCAAACCCATGTAAATCCGAATTTCATATCGACTAGTCCAACTGTTATCTTGTTACATATTAACAACTAAGACATCCAAGCCTCATCAGTTCAAAGCCTCAAAGTGTAAGGCATACAAAGTAGTCATTTGAAATTCTAAGATTCACTGTAACTCATCTGTCCCATTCACATTCACTGCGGGAAATTTTTGGTGTACTTCTCGAGTTGTCACAGCGTATGACTGAACTGACGTATGACTGAACTTTGTGAGACGTTTGTGAATGTGTGAGGTACGGGCGTACCTCATCTTCTAGATTGTCCGTACATCTGGATACTTAAAGGATAGGAGAAGGCATTCTGCCTTCTCTTTCAACTTACCTTTGCCTTTCTTTGTAATACTGCTCTTAGTCTTAATCTTAACTTAGCCCTTAATCTTAGACTTAGTACTCACCCTCCTTTAGTTCGGGTATCGGGTATCGGGTCTCCTGCTTCAGTCGATCTATCGATCATCGACTGTGGGCAACTTGGCTATTAAGATATAGATCGGATCAGTTCAAAGGTCACTAATTGTTAGAAGCCCTCCACAGACAGGTCAGTCTGCAGTCAGGTGGCAAGTTGCACTCCTAGAAGCAAAGCTAGAAGTGTAGAACCCCAGCAACCTTGACAGGCGAATCCGGTCGCCTGATCTAAATCCCCACCTTTAAGTTGAAAAAGAAGCCGATCAGGTCGGCTGATCGTGTGGACCTTTGCTTAACCTTCTCCATCAAGTCATCCTTTAAAAGAGAAACGAATGGTTTCCGACCAGCCTTACAAGACTGGGCCGCTCGACCGTATCGAGCGAGGAATCAGACGTAGCCAGGGGGCTCATGGATCAGCTAGAGTTGATCAAACAGCCTCTGTAGCATCTACTTCACAAGGAGTGCCTAATCTGCCTCCGCCGACTTCCCATCGGACAAGGGACGATCCAAGTTCCTTATCTCCTTTGGCCACCACATTTCACCCTTCTTCACCCCAAGGAATATCAGCAGTGGATTCTGCTTTGGCTGGCATCACTCAACGTGGTTCCTCAAAAAAATCAGAGCCATCACTTGCCGGTAACCTTTCATCTTCTACCTCTGCTGCACATTCAGTCAAATCTGAAGACAGCAGCCATTACCGCACCCCGATCACCACTGACACCACTCATACTATCCCTCCCATCCCATCAGTCGTTGGACCCTCCTCCGAACTGAACCCCATCTCGGGCTTTGATTCGGCTAGAGCCCAATGTGTCCAAGACATGTTACAAGTCGCCATGTCTTATCTGGATCAGCGCCTGCAAGCCCAAGAGTTTGCAGCACAAGCCAGACAAGCAGCTTTTGAGAAGAAGCTCCTGGAGAAAGTGGAGAGGATTGAGGATGACCAAGCTTTCTTCAGAGGTGAAGTCCAGGCTCAGAAGAAAAGCATTGGTGATTTGCGCGTATCAGTGGACAAGGTGACGACTGAGGTCACTAAGCTGGCTGAGCAAGTCAAGGCCCAGCATGAGCTCAAAGTGGATGTCACTGACCACGTCACACCGGAGGACCTGGATCAAGTTTGGAACCAGCTCAATGCCTTGCAGAATGCTGTATTCCCAGAGGTCAGCCCATCACCACTATAAGCCGTTGATCCACAGGAATCTCTCTCTTTTGAGCCACCTCGGGAGAATTCTTTGCAGTCAACATCCTGGATTGAGAACCCTGCCTTCCAGCCAGGCTCCTCATCTCCTTCTCCTGCTTTCCACAGCGCTCTTTCTGGTTCACCTCCCGCCTCCTCTAGTGGCTACCAGAGCTCCATCACCTTTGACCCCATTCCATCTCTTCACAGAGCTGCTCCACAGCCAGCAGGCAGCTCCCATCAGCATGCTGTACCACCTGTGCAGCGCCGCCTTCACGGGAGAGGAACCTCCCAAGGATCTCTGAAGTGGATCACGGGGGACACATCCCATTCAACATGGGCATCCATGCAGGAGCCAGAAGAGTTCCTTTGTCTCAACTTCCACCTGGTCCCCCTTCTGCACCACCGGCGTCAGAATACCACTCTCCTCCTTCTCACCCAAGCGAGGGAGCCTCCCATCATCACTCACTTTCCAGAGCGCCACCCCCAGCTCATGTACCCGCCTTCATTCTACCAGATTCCCGGCGTGCTGCTCCTGTCAGCTTTGCCAGCCATGGGCCCGCACATTCCACAGGTTATGTACCTAGTACCAGTACTAGCAACATTCCTTATGATGAGGATCAAACCTTTAAACTCAATGGGACTAAAAATTCCCTTGATGCTAAGAGTGTGCCTACATTCAAGCCCAAGAAAGGTCTGATCACTTATTACAGATACTCTCAGACCTTGAATAACCTCATTGCCACCCAAGGCCCTAGGTTTGATAACTGTCATGCATACCTAGTCGGCATCATCACTGCATCTTTTGAGCGCTCTCAACTTTCTGCATGCAATCAGTTTCTCAGGACTGTGCAGAATGAGCTGATCGAGCTAAGTCCCTTGTGTGCTAGACCTTTGCAGAGTTACTTACAGGGCAACACAATGATAGCCACTGGCAAGGACTCCTACAGTCAGAGGATCCTAGGGGGCGTTGACAAGCTGGAGAGTAGTCCTTCCAGCGCATTCAGGACAGAGAGGTTTTACCAACCTTATCCTCATCCTGGACCCCATCAATTCCTGCAGGCGTGGGCACTGGTAACCCATAGGCATTTGAGTCAGCCACTTCCAGATGAGTACCGCATCTGGAGTGCTAATTTAAAAATGGGTGTGTCTAACTCAATTGATGTTGTGCCTCCTGAGGAAGGCGTGCGAGAATTTGCTGAACGAGTTTTGCAGGTTTATGACCTGTTCAATATGGCTGACCCTCTTATGTTTGCTCAAGAGCTTGAGAGGTATCCTACCCTGCATGTTTTTAAGGCAGGTCTACCTGAGGACTACAGCCCTCACATCACCAAGATCTTGCAGGAACTTGGGGTCCGTACCATGGACAGGGACCAGCAACTCATGCATATCATCACGAAGCTCCAGAATTACCATGAGTTCGTGATAAGTGTCAAGCATGACAACTCAGGGGTAACCTCAACCTCTGGAAGGAACGCACACTCAAGCAGTGCGGGTCATCCCACCTCATCACCCCCACAGGCGCAGGAAACGGGTTACACTAGACCTCTTAGGCGTGCATTTCCCGCAGCTCATGTATCTATGCTTGATGAAGATGTACATGACGTGCCTGTTCATGACGCTGAGTATGCATATGATGCTGGCCCCTCCCACTCACAAATTCCTGTTGATAATGATGATCAGGAAAGAGTTCCTTCCCTACAGGAAGAATTGGTGGATGAGGTGCACGCGCATGCAACCTTCCCATCCACCATGCACCCACGAGGCAATCCAAGGCCTCCACTGCCTCCATCTGCTGGAAACTCCTACCAGCAGAGACCACCTGGTTCAACAGGAGCACCAGGCCCTGCGTCTACATCAAGGCCCACTGGAGCCCCAGGTGTAGGTACTACATACCAACCTAACAAAATGGTATGTGACATCTGCTCTGAGACACATTGGACTCGCAACTGTCCTAGGTATTCAGAGGCCATGTCTGTGTACAAGAAGCATTTACAAGCACAAGGTGTGAATCCACGTGACCCTGCTCCTGTAGGCTCAGCACACTTTTCACATGCTGTAGAAGATTCATGGCACGGTTTTTCCTCCCTTCCTGCACATGACTCCTCCCCATCCTACTCTGGAGGAGGAACATCTAACAAATGAATCCCTGCGATGGGGCAGCTGGCTGCATGTATGGCAACGCTGAAACAACGTTTTGCCAAGCAGTCAAAGACAGTGCTGCCCATGACTTGGGGGAAACCCCAAGTCCCAGGTGTAGTTCCATTGATGGAAATTAGCAATAAAAGCGCCATAGGCGATAGAGGTGAGGACTTTACAGCAATTCCATTTCAAGGTAAGGAATTGCTCCAACCCCCTCAGTCGACTGTCGTACCTCCCGTACAACAGTCGGCAGGCCCATCTCAGCCGCCCTTATCGGATAAGGTCAGTTCTGCTGGTCTAAAATTTCCACCAGACGTTTCCCTCCCTGCAAGCTTCACGGCACAGCAGGTGAGTGACGACCAATGGTCGCCTTTCCCTGATGCGAATTCTCTGGCATGTCACTTTGCTAACATCGATTTTAAATCGATTGGTGACTACTTCCAGACAATTCCTCAAGAGCTCTTCTACTTTCTTAATCCTTCCGACCCAATTTTTAAGGTACGCCTTACTGGTGGATTTCATACCGCCTGGCACCGTACGCCAAGTCTTTTCGTTTAAGTATTCATCATGCAGCAGACTCCTGTTTGGATTTCTCATGCAGTTCTGTCTTCAATGCCTGATGATATTACTTTTCATGCAAAGCATGTTACAGGCATTAAGTATTACATGCCTGTTGACCACCCTGCATCTCTAGAAGCTCAACTAGTGTTAGCACTTGTTAAAGCTAAACTACGCCTGAAAGATTCAGATGACCAGTTCATACTAGCTGCATTATTGAATGTGTTAGTCGTGTTTGTACTGGCACTCCCTCCATTCTTAGTCACTCCTATGAATAGTGCATACCCTGAAGGCAGACGCCTCGGTATTGATTTGTTATTTTCAACATCATCCATACCTGTTCAAAAGGAAAATACAGTTATTCTTCTTAAAGAAGTAGCAAGCGTATTTGCCTATTACGTGAGCTTAGGTACAGACTGTCCTACCTTACATGCAGCATACCTGCTTACTAACCAGTACCCATCACTGTATCATCTTGCTTATGAGAATGGGCCCGCTTACGCTAGCATTGATCGTTATCTGAAGTTTGATGCTACATATGAATACCCTGTTCATAAGCATGGCAATGATAAATATTCATATGCAATGGCGCATTCTGTAGCTTCAGACTATTATCGTTACATTGGCATTAGACTCAAGTTTAAACGCCATCATTTGGATCTCACTCCAAGAGTAGAGAAATCCCCTAGTCATAGCAATGAGCTACCCCAACCTGTGAATGGGGTAATGCCCCTGGATAGAGTTATACTCATGGCATGGCAATTAAGAGGAGCATTTAGGACCCTCCTCATGCATTGGGATTTGTCCCCGTCTGCTCCACCCAATTGCTGCAAGCTCTCTGACCCTATCATTCTTCATGACTGTATCGCTGAGTATCCTGTCAATAACTTCATCCTCATGCTAAGGTGTTGTACTGACATTGAATGCGCTCTGATCTATGCGTTTGATGTTGTTGGGAAACTGACCCATTACTTTGAGAGTGAAAACATCTTACGCTTCAATGTTTATGATGATAATGGTGATCAATTGATTTACCGTGTCAATGTTCACCTAACACGAATGGCAGCACTGTCTCCAATTAAATTAGGGGATATGTCCCACATTCCTGATGTCATTATACCACACATTCGCATTCATAGCCAATTACACAGAATGTTGTTGCACTTTCGCAGCATAAGACATTGAGTTCTTCTCATCGTTCTTCACAGATGTCAGATATGAGTGGCCCAAACAATGGTATTAAGAAACAAAAACCCAAGAGCCACCATCAACAGCAGAGAGCCAATCACTTCAAACTTCAGAAGCTGGCTCAAGACAATGTGCCAAGAGAAATCTTGGCACATGACATGGCCACAGAAGCCTTCAGGAAGCATTACCTGGATCGAGGTCTACCCGTTCCAGCGGCAACGCCTGATACTATCCGCCAGTGGTACAACATCCACCTGGATAAGTTGAACAAGAGTAAAGGAGGGCCTACACAAGCTCAGATTTTGGCTGAAGCGCGCAAGAGCCCTCCTCCTTCTCTTTCTGCAGCAGAGCCTCGCGGCTCTGCACGCAAGCTTACCCCTGTGGGTTCCCTCTTTAACAATGGGAAACCCACTCGGAAGGTCCTCAGCAAAGATGACATGAATCACTTCATGTCATCGATGCGAGGATGGTCCACTGTTAATCAACAGCAGCGCGGTCTGAACCGCTGGATAACAGAGTACGCTGAAATGTACTCGTCTTTCCTAGCTACTGTTGATTCTCCAGTGGACCTTTTGGAATGCTTGAGGGAGTACTTAGAGCTACAACTCCCTACCAGTTCCAATCCTAGGGATGATGTCAGTTCAGGTAATAGCCTGCAGCAAGCAGCCTCCTCAGCCTTACCACCCCCTGCGCTCTGGAAAGATGGATCCCCTCTCCCTATCCTTTGGTGCACAGAGGATGCCAAGGACTACTCTAACATGGTGTTAAACAGTCTAAGCCCCTTGGATGGCCAGTCCAAGTTCTGGTTTCGCTGGGTAATTAATCATAGCCAAACTTTGGCACTAACTCAAGCACCTGAGCTTCTCACCAAGCGTGTACGTCAATGGGTGGAGCAGAATTTCCCTTCGGAATACTTACTGCCCATCCCAGAGGACGATGAGCCTGCTCCCATTAATGCCCCTGTTCCCATAGCAGCAGCAGTTTCAGCACCTCCTAGGTTGCTCAATGCGCGACCAAGCAGCTCGCGTACAGGATCAGCTCCTACGCTACCTGCCAAAAAGAGCTCTGTTGCACCCATGGAAGAGTGAAGGTGGGCGCAGCAGGGTTGCAGGTGTTCTAAAGTAGATGTTAGTAGGCAGACCCTGCTAGCGCCTGCCTTGAGACATAGACAATTAGGTGTCTTGCGTGTACGCTTGTTAGCTAAGAGGTTGACTGTTAGGCTTGTTGCTGACCAGATTGCCTTTGCTGCTAGCAACGTACGTGCATCTACCGTTTCTTTGTTGAAAGGCAGGCATTCTGCTTTACTGCACACCTGTAAAATGAGGAGGTATTCCCCTAGAATTACTAGAATCCCCTGCTTGCGCTTCAACCTTAGAAGTTTTATTTGCTTTATCCTTCTAAGCCTTGCAGCATTTCCATGCTGCTTGTCATCACCCATCCCAGAGGTGGCAGGTAACACTCATGTGCCTGTACTGTCTACTGACAGCATCACTGCTTTGAACGCAGCTGCCTTACATGACAGTTACGCATCTTTGCCTGCAGTAAATGGTGCTGATTTGTTTCAAGAACTGAATAATGAACCTGACGCTGACTTGAGTTCTGTACCAGAACCCTTGTTTCCTCTAGGCTATACTCCCACAGGACCAGGTTCACCTGGCTGGAGCATTGAAACCCATGTCCCTCACGGTGACAAGGACCCTGTGGACAGTCAGAAGGTGTTTAAGGCACCCGAGGGCTGGACCATTTGTGCTCATCATCCTCTGATGGTTGACGGTGATGTAGCATCCATACATGCTTTAATGCTTGAACAGCAAGGTTGTTTTGCTAAAGAACTCAGTGATTTACATCCTGGTTATACTGGCCCTGTTGGTGCTTTTAAATTAGTTCCTCCCGGTGCTAATATCACTGTACCATCCACTGTTCAGGTTCGTCCTCCTCGCAGACGCTCTCCACTTGAGGATCAGGTTATGGATGAGGCTAACTTGCCTCTCCTTGATGTAGGATTCATTGAAGAATGTCCTAACCCTGTCATGAGTCATGAGTGTGTCATTGTAGTCAAGAAGAACCCTGATACAGGGGAATGGACTGACAAGAGATGTTGTGTCAACTATGGCGCACAGTCTGGTGGAATTAATGCGTACACCACGCAGGATTTCTATCAGCTGCCCTTACCTGAGGATCTATTTCGTAAGACAGAGGGGAGTAAGTTCTTTTCTGTCATTGATATGAAATCAGGTTTCATGCAAACACCTATGGATCCTACAGTTAGACCTTACTGTGCTTTTTGGTGGCGTAAGAAGTTGTGGCAGCCCACTAGAAATAACTTTGGCTTGAAGAACATGCCTGCCTATTTTCAGCAAGTCATGGATAAGACATTAGCTGATGCTGGTTTAGCTGCACATGCCTGTGTTTTCATTGATGATGTTCTTATCTTCACTGAGGATCTTGAGACACACCTGCAGGTGGTTGCCAAGCTGTTTGCAGCATTCAGATTGGTAAACCTGAAAGCTCACCCTGGTAAAAGTAGAATCTGCTTTCCATGCATTGAGTATCTTGGCCATAACATTGGTAGTCTAGGGTTGACCCCTAATGAAGTTAAGGTAGCAGCCATTAGAGCACTGCCTAATCCTTCTAACATATCAGAGTTACGTCGTGTCCTTGGTTTTGCCAATTATTACCGTGGATACGTGCCTCATTTCTCTGAAATTGCTAAGCCACTCACTGATCTCTTGAAGAAGGATGTCAAGTGGGAATGGACTGCTGAGCGTGCAGCAGCTTGGCGTGACCTCAAGGATGCCCTGTGCTGCCCTGATAATGCTTTGCGCCACCCTGATCGCAATGTTCGGTATGTCTTACACACTGATTGGAGCCAGAAAGGTTTGTCAGCTGTCCTAGGACAGGTGGACCCTAAGACAAGTACTGAGTACTTAATTGCTTGTACTAGTCGCTCCTGCAATGTACATGAGGCTCGTTATGGCTCATACAAAGGTGAAATGATGGCTGCTGTTTGGGGAGTACGCACTTTCCGTTGCTACCTCCTAGGCGCACCTCATCCATTCATACTGTTGACTGATCATAAAGGTTTGTCTTGGCTCATGAGTAACAAGGAACTTGAAGGACAATATGCAAGATGGTCTGTCATGCTAAGTGAATTTAACTTCATTATTGAGTACAAGCCAGGTGTCAAGCACATCATAGCTGATGTACCTAGTAGGTTTCCTCGATCTACTACTGCTGATGTGACTGGTACCCGTGAGTCTTATCATCAGTTTGTGCCTACACAGCAGCTTCTTTCACATTCTGAGCATGGTCTCGATTGTCTTGCTGATTGTCTTGCCTCAGCGCCTTCTGATTTTGATGCTTACTGCTTCAATCACGTTGCTGACTTTCTGAATGCTCGCGTTAACTTGATTCAGGATTATTCAGATGATGAGGACTGTCTTATCAGCCCTCTCATAGATTGCCCACACATGGGTAACACTATTCATGCAGATGTTGACATTTCTGCATCGCATTCTGCATTGTTTACACCCTCTTCTGAGCTGTTGCTGCATACTGCTGCATCCAATCTTCTGTGTGACTCACAACAACATGCTATTGATATGCATGATTTGAGTTCCATGGATGTTTCCATTTCAGCCTTTGCTCACTTTGTTGATCTGGCTTTTGTTTCTGAAGCTCAGCATGAATTGCAGCTCAAAGCCGCAAGGCAAGTGGAACTCTGTCATTCTTCGCTGACTAAAGGGACTTCCAATTCATCTGAGTTGACTCTCAGGGTGGCACCTTCCCCCTTTGGTGATGTTGTACACAGCATTTGCACTACACCTGTGCCTGACTGTTGCATTTCTGCCATTCATTCTGATGGTGTTCGTGTCATTGAATTGTTTGGTGGCATGGTCTCTGGTCTTGACTGTCTATTGCGTAATGGCGTCAAGGTATTACAGTATTCATACTGTGATTTGTCTCACCATGCTCGTGCTGTTGCACATCACAGGTTGACTCAACTTACTGTTCAGTACCCTGATCAGTTACCTCTAGAAGCTTGGTCTTCTGCTTTCACTGCATTACCTCAGGATGTGTATTCCATCACTGAGGAGCACCTCAGTTTTGCAGGAGCTTTGGAGGAGGATCCAATTCTTCTCATAGCAGGTTTTGAGTGCGCTGACCTCTCACCTGCTGGTTCACGCAAGGGTTTACAGGGAAGTAAATCTTCTACTTTTTATCCCTTGTTGTCTGTTCTTGCATCTCTGCAACGTATGCGTTCATCTTATGCATTTCCTCTTGCATATCTGATTGAGAACACTGCCACTCAATATGCATATGGTTCATCTCGTGCTATGATAGATTCTTTCCATGAACTCTGTGCTAAGATAGGATCACCTGTCGTGTTAGATGCTGCTAACGTTGGTAGCTATGCTCATCGCCTGCGCAATTACTGGACTAACCTGGTCTCCTCCTCTGCATTACAGTGCATATTGGATTCCTTTGAGCGTGATCCTGACTTGCATCTATCTGATGTGTTGTACACTACTAACCCTCAGATCTGTACTAGAGCACGCTCTTACCCTTGGTGCACTGCTAATGTACCTGGTAAACTGTTGAAGGTACTTCCTACTCTTGTGGCTCGCGTTGATTCATACGCTTTCCGCTCACGCCCTGATGGTGAAGGGCAGGGACAAGTCTTGGATGAGGCGGGAAACTTAGTTCCTCTCACTTTGGAGGAACGCGAACGTATCCTTGGTTATCCAGCAGGGAGTACTGATATCCCTGCTATATCATTTAATGCACGACACCATATTCTTGGTTCTTGCTTTGATGCATTTGCAGTTTCACATCTGCTTGCTTGTGCATTTGCATTGCGCTTTTCTATGGTATTACCAGATGACACCTACCCCTCATCACATGTTTCTGAGCTGGGGGGGGGACAGCTTACTTTTGACTTGCCTAACGACTTACTCTCTGTCGTTTTGTCAGGCCATGAGTTCCTTTCTCTTGCAGCTCAGCATCTTGCTGTTGAGCGTCAGGAGTCCTCTACTTCCACTGACCCTGATATCTGGATGGATGACCACACTTTGGCTTTCCTTCATGATCCAGGCATGGATCTGTCCATGCATTCAGATGCAGAGAGGAAACGCATTCTGCGGCGTGCCTCTTCCTATGTCATGACAGGGAAGTTGTTGTATCGTAAGATGCCTGATGGTAATCTTAAAGTTGTACCTGAACCATCACTTAGACTTGAGATCGCTAAGAAGCTACATGAAGATAATGGTCACTTTGGTAGACGTCGCACTACAGCGCTCACCATGTTGAGATATTGGTGGAATGGCTTATGGGATGACTGCAGTACTGTTGTCAAGTCATGTCAAGCCTGTTCATGTACTAAGGTGTCTTTCAACTCTCAATCACCTGTCTTACATCCACTCCCTATACGAGGATTGATGTACCGTTGGAGCCTTGACACTGCTGGCCCTTTTGAACCTACAAGTCGTGGTCATACCAGAGTGCTGGTTTGTGTTGAACACTTCTCCAAATTTGTGGAAGTATTTCCATTGAAAGATAAGTCATCAGCTGAGATTGCTTATCATTTCTTACATGGTGTCATTGCAAGATATGGTGCCCCTGCTGAAGTATTAACTGATGGAGGTGGTGAATTTCAGGCTGAGTTTGATGACTTGTTACTGAAATGTCTCATTGATCACCGAGTCACTAGCCCTCATCACCCTGAAGCTAACGGTGCCTCTGAACGCTTTGTCAAAACTGTGAAAACAGGCATTGCACGCTATGTTGAGTCAACTGGGTCCACTTCTGAATGGGACCTTTTCCTACCCTGGATTGCTTATGGCTATCGTGTCACACCTCATGAGAGCACGAAGCTAAGTCCATATAAGATGGTATATGCTGTTGATCCAATCATGCCTTCATCTGCTAGGGAGCACCTTACTGCACCCATAAGCTATGATGATCCCGAGATTGCAGCAAAATCTGTTCTTGATCGCTCACTGTTGCTTGCAGAACATTGTGCAACAGCAGGTCAAAATCTCCTGATTACCCAACACAGAGATACGCTGCGATACGCAAAGCTGCGTTCTGGGGCATACATGCCACAATTGAGAGAGTTTAAACTCGGTCAGTTTGTTTACATCAAAGATCATGATTCCATGCATGACTCAGCTAAGTCTCTGATTTTGAGAGTAAAGGAAGTCCGCCCAAGTGGTGTTCTGATACTTATGGGAAGAGACAATAAAACCCTAGCAGTCAATAGCAAACATTGCACTCCATGCCATCTCCCTATTACTGAGATTGAGGAAGCATCACTCGTGTTTGCTAAGCCGACTATTGATCTGCCTTGTGAGAAATGCAATATGCCTCATGATGACCATGTTATGGTTCTGTGTGACTCTTGTAATAGAGGATATCATATTTACTGTCTCACACCACCACTAACCACAGTACCACCCGGAATATGGGTATGTCCTGAGTGTTCACATTCAGGGGTTACGGAGCTTACTATCAAGACGCTCTGGGCCACGGATCAGTTCTACCAGGACGCCAAGCGAGCCAAGGAGTTCAGGCCAACATCTGGGCCCCGCCATAAGCAGCGGGGACGGCCAAGAAATACTGCTATCCAAGCAACCGGTACAGCACCAAATGCTCCTGCCCTCCTACTAAAGCGTGGACCAGGCAGACCAAAGAAATTTCCTACTGCCTTGGTAGCACTAATGCCCACCTACAAGTGGTCATACCCTCGGGCAGTTGAGCAGGGTCTTCCAGATCTTTTACCTGGAATTGCAGACCCCGCCTTTTCCAAACATATTTCATCCTTCTCACCTGGAGGCAACCGTTTCAAGCAGCACTTCAGCCCTGTCAGCGCAGCGGAGCTCTCAACCCTCCTTCACCTCTTGGACGATTCATACAGCCACAGCATTCTGGACATAACCCATGGAGCAGCAGCCGGAGTCATTCTTCACCTACCCGCCAGTGAATCCTTTTCCATCACCACTAATGAATATCTCTGTGATATTCCAGCAGATTTCCATCTCGATCCCATGCAGCCTGAGTCTTATACACTCATCAAGGAACATCACAGCATGCACATCATCATTGTCTGCTATGTCTGCCCCGCACTACCACTCGCAGACATCCTCATTCCGCTCACTTCCATTTATGCTCAGCATGTTGCCTGTTGTCTCATTTCCAAGAAGTACTTTCTGAACAGCTACTACAGCCGCTATGCTTGGTTGATCAGCTTGAGAGCGGAGGACCGCCTCTTCATTATCCCTTCTGATTCTAATGGCGCAACTGACAACGTTTGGATGTTGATATTCAGCAGCTCTGGAGTTAAGCACTCCATTCTTAGAGATTCCAAGGATCAGCTAACTGGAATTCTTTTAGCATCATCTGAATATGTGCTTACATCATAAATAAACGCTCATGCATAATCTCTTCCGCATGTGACACATACAATTCATGTGATAGTTGTATGTGTACCTCTCTACTGTCTCTGCCAAACACGTTTACTATGCCCTTGACCCACCCGTGCTAGGAACGCGTTTGGGGGTTATAGTGGAAGGTTCTTTTTGTGGGTTTTGGCGCAGTCCTCAAGTCGCCACCCTTCCAGGCAGAGATATTCTATTTTCTAGTGCTATTCATCGTAGACACTAGATTATTCAGCATGCACATTTGCATTTCAGTCTTTTATCCTTCTTGCAATGGGGGGGAGATAGTGAGGCAGCATGCCTCATAACCTAGTTCTAGCGCAGCGTTACACCGGTGCAGTGTTAGACCGTGACAGAGTCCCATATGATGCTCAACTTCAATGGCTAAAAACTGTAACCTTTAAATTAATTGGTGTTTCAGCTGTTAGCATGATGAGATGCGCAATTGGCACCTTGCTACTTTGCCCCTTGGAGACAGAGCGGAAGTCTATCTGAGATGGGAAAATTAAAGGAGAATCAAGTAAATCAAGTACACAGTAGAGTGTGAAATAAATTTTGCTGAGCACCTCCACTCATCTTTGCTGAGAAGCTCCAACTGCTTCAAAATTAATGTACTGCAAAACTTTAGGACCAGCCACTTAGGTCAATACACTCCGGATAGGTTTCGCCAATTGCATTCCTGGCCAGGTACGTATGGTGTGAAAGAGGGAGTTGCTCCAAACACAGCCATGGAGTTGTTGAAAGGCATCTTGGAGTGGAAGGGTGAGGTCAAATAAGCATTATTTTGTGGAAGCTCTGCAAATTTCTTGTGGAAAGCAGCCAGGTGAGGGAAGGCGTCCAGCAAGTGCGCTCCATCATTCCAGCCCATGTACTTCGCAAGCATGGAGAATTGATCCAGCATCTCCCAGGCATGGAAGTCAGGGGCAGTAGCGTGGCTGGACACAAAAAAACAACCCCCGCTTGCCTGCAGCACCAGATCACAGTAGTAGGATGCAAGCTATGATGTGCTTAAGACATGTCATGTAGCACCCAATCTCACTAATGGGAGAGAACAGTTGACAAGGTGCTAGGGAGACAAGATAATGCTCACAAACTTTCTATTGAAAAAGTGCAGATGACATGGTGCAGGATGTACCTTGTTCGCAGCGAGACATAGATCTAGCTTTTGGAGGATGCCTCGTCCCATTGGAGATGGATCAGTGACATCAGCAAGGAGCTTCAAAGCATTAGCTTTGACAGTTTCGCTGTCTGAACAAGGGCTGTAGGCAAAGCCTGTCATTTTGTTCCTCAGATCCATGATCTCACACAACAGCTGCTCGCACATGGATGCCTGTTCATCATCATCGCCCCAGAGACCTAACTTTCTACCGAGATAAGAAAAGCAGGCGTTGGTCTGTGAAATGACCTTGTCGCCGTCAATTACGTACGGAAGGTTCACAAGGGGTGCCTTTGCTTTCAGCTCCGGTTTCCTAACTGCGAACCAAGAAGGGCATTCAAAGCCACCACCCTGCTTATCCATGATGTCATGGCATTCGCACTTAAAAGGTACTTTCGAGTACATCATCATCATCCTCAATGGTGCGCCCAGACCACGTATGCCCCAGTAGCCTACTGTAATGGCGGGTTCAGACATATTTCAAGTTACTGGTTCTCAACTCTGAAGATGTCAAATTTGTCCTTCGTAAACCCTGAGCGTTCTCTCTTTTTAAGATACGTAATTAATGCGACAAAGTCGGAAGTACGTATGATCTCTTCAGCAATATCTTAAGAGTGATTAAGCACTCGAATCAACTTGAAAAATATATTTTCTAGGTTTAATTTGGGACTCGCTACTAGCTGCTTGTACGGTATCCCCATTTTTTGCAATGAAATCATTATTGAATTCCACTATAAACAGAACCTTAGTAACAGAAGCTATGTCCCTCACAGCCCATATTCTACAGTTTGTTATGCCGAATGTAAGGAGATACACGTCAGCAGATGACCTTGTCAGCAGGCTGCCAGTCCTATCGAGGCATGTTTCAGCAAACGTTCTACGAGCAGTTGAATGCAATATAAACTTTATTGAATCAAACTTTCATCGTAATGCTGGTGCTGAGTTGCGAATTGAGGAATCCGTCAGCTCATCAGCACGGCCCAGCAACAGACTATACAACAATATGAACTCCAGGGAGACGAGTCTGAAGAGGAACGGCTTTAATCGGAACACCTGCGTGACATTGCAAGGCAGAGCATATTATGGCACTGTTGTCTCTCTTCCGCTTGCACAAACTGGTGAAGGGATAAGCGAATGTGAACTCATCCAATGGTTCGTAAAGGTGTGTAACCATTGCTACACATGTTACCTCAACCAGGAACCCAGTTTTTTTTTTGGTAGATGAAGTGATGGTGATGAAGGTTCTACTGATTACATGTACTGGTACTTTATATGCATGAACCCCCCCTACTATGCTCATGCCAAATCACCCTTCCAAAGAGGCTGCTGTCCCATGCTCTTCCTATGCACTACCCTCAATTTAGACTTGGCTTTGGTGCCTCATCTTGTATTACATACCTAACATGCAGGACATGCTTCCTCTCAAACTTTTTATAACTTAATAGCATTGCTCCCTTCGCCCTTGTAGGAAGGAGATAGTGTAGCGGAATTTGGGAGGCTGTGTGAAGTCCAGAGTGATAAAGCAACAATAGAGATAACGAGTCGCTTTGAAGGGAGGGTCATCAGGCTGCATCACAACATGGGTGATATTGTGAAGGTGAGGAGGGTTCAGGGTTATTATGCTTCACTATGCTAACAAAGATGGTGTAACTAAGCATATGCGGGAGGGAAAACATGTTAATGATTTTCTGTCCTGCTTAAAGTACTTAAAGCATTTCAATACTCTTAGATATGAAGGTCCTTAAGGTCCTTTATTAAGCATGTCCATATTCTGCCTTTTAATCAAAATATAAGGCCCTCTATTTCCACCAGAAACTGTCTTGATGAGCTGCTGATAATGAATTGGTAAATACAAGTATGGGCTCCAATGGCACTACAGGTAGGGGCATCTTTGGTAGACATGGAGGTGAAGGGGGAGGCACCTGTACTGACTGCTGTGCGGCAGCCATCAGCAGAAGCAGAAGCAGCAACTATGACAAGTGTACTGACAACTGCAGAGCATATGCAATTTGCCGGGATTATGGCATCAGGAGGTGCTTCTGAACCCTGTGAGCCTAAACCCTCCCATCATCTTACCCAACAGCTGCCAGAGTCTACACACGTAGTGTCCCTTTCCTCAGTACAAAATCTCCATATGCCTGCACATGAGGGAATGCTTGATTCCACACTTTCCACCACAACTTATTCACACACTCCTGTCCAAACCCCTGGGACTACTGTGACCTCACCAGTTATGATTATGAGCAGGCAGGCCAATAATAATACAGCCTATGCTGATAATGCTGACTCATCAACACTGCTGGCCACCCCATCTGTCAGATCTTTGGCCAAACAACTGGGAGTAGATATTCAAAAAGTGTCAGGGACTGGTTTATATGGGAGGGTCATGAAGGAAGATGTGTTGAGGTGAGCAACAGTTAGTGATCTTGCAACTGGCAATGAGATCAGGTACATGGCATTAATGGCTTCCACTTTTTCCCCTTGCAATCTATAATCTGCATTGCATGTATTCCCAACAGACCCTTATTGATATTATTGATAACGTGATGGGTGAGAGAGCTATTATACTGCTACAATAATGGCAGTCACACTCCTTTTTCAGCGTCTGTACAGACGCTGCACATGTGCGTTTTCTGTACTGCATTCATAGACATTATCCCAGCTGCCATGTACTACTGCGTCCAGCCAGTCTTCGCTGCCACTGCAGCATCCCTCATGCGTGCCCAAGACAAACATTTAAGATAACTTATATGAAATATTTAATAAAATCTGAATTAGTACCCTAAACCCCGCAGTTTCTCAGAAGCATCCAAAGAAAATATGGATTTCAGCCACCACACATGGAATGCACTACATGAGAAGCCTGCCGAGGCGCTTAACAATACTGTGCAAGCAGCAGCAGCAGCCGCTGCAGCAGCAGGAGTTGCACTAAAGATCGACTCTGTGCTTGGGACCTACAAGAAGGAGGTGCCAGCTTCAGGTCAAGTCACAGTGGTACCATTGCGAGGATACCGCAGGTAATAAGGGGCTAAATGGGCAGGCTTTGACCAAGATCAGGTGAGGGTGCCGGGAGTGACCAGAAACTGAGGAACTTGTGATCTTACAAAATGTATGAACTGGCCACACTTCTTTTTCACTTGCTCAGATGGTCTGCCAGATTATGATTATTGTAGAAGATTGACATTGTTTTGAAACCAACAGAACAGTAAACAAGGCAATATTTTGGGGCATGAAGGGGAATGCATCTAATGCATCCAGGTTTTACAAAAGGGCTTCATGCCCTAGTATTCATGTTTTTCATCTCCTCTGTTGATAGTACTGTCCTCTTGCTCACATGATACAGAGCCATGATGAAAAGTATGACAGCAGTTGCAAGCATTCCACACTTTCACTACACTGACGAAATCAATGTGGATGCCATCATGACCATCCGGTCACTTCTGATGAGTGATTCGACGTTGTCTGGGAAGAAGCTCACACTGCTTCCTTTCGTGATAAAGGTAATGAAGTCGTGCAAAAAGCAGGTTTAGCAGGTTATGAGTGGAAATTGAAACCATTAGTTTTCTTACCAGCAGCCTCCATTACTACCCGCAAATCCACACAATAACAAGCTGTTTGTTTGCGCATGATCTTCATACTCCTACTCCCCCCCACAATTGTTGCTGTACTGCTGCTAGGCGCTCTCCATGAGCCTTTTAGACCACCCAAATATGAACGCCAGCTTATCTGTGTCAGAGGACTCCGTCTGTGTCCACTCAGATCACAACATAGGGGTGGCAATGGCTTCCCCCAACGGCTTGGTTGTGCCAAACATGAAGCAGGTAGGTGGGATCGTTATGCCATGTAAATGATTATGAGGCTTAGTAATAACTTTCATAAAGAAGGCAAGTCGCTTAGATTTGAAGAATAGGCTCAAGGGAGCCCTTGGGCACATCGTGTCAGAAGAGCCCATGGAAGAACTTGCATCTCATGGAATTCTTACAAGCACAAAAATATGTGTTTCATTATTATGGTGATAAACGTTTTCAACTCATCTATGGCTAGAGTGCAGATGCGCTGTAGCTCTATGATTTTCTACTCTAGCTATACTTGCGGCCACTCATAATTGCAGCATGATGTGTGCAGGTTCAGAATCTCTCTCTCCAAGATGTGGTTTCGGAGCTTCACAGACTCCAGACCTTGGCAGCAGCCAATCAGTTGGGGCCTGCCGATGTGTTGGGAGGTACCATCACTGTCTCCAACATAGGTATGTCGTCCTGATGAGGATATAATCGGAGGCACAATCATCAAATTCTCTAGTGAAGGTAGGTCTTGATATGCTGGGAGTTACCTGCACTACCCGCACAGCCTCAAGTACCATTGGTCTGTATTTATGAGGACATGTTGGGACATACAACTATTACAATCTCAAAGTAATGCAGGTCAAACGACATCAGCATCTTCTGTACAGGTTTGCTAAAGTAGCTAAAGTTGTCACAAACACTACAAAAGAATAGGCTAGCGCAGGCTAAGACTGCAGGAAGCAAGGTAATTGAAAGTAATATTGGATCGCCTGTGAAGATTTGGGGAGGCATTATGTTGGTTGGTGAAGGTATAGTAGAACACGAGGAATTGCCCTAAGCATATCTTCTGAAATCGTTGAGAGTTGACATATACCTCGTTATGTCTCAAGTAGTTGAGATAATGAGCACTTTGTAGGATCTGTTGGGGGCCTGTTCGCATCCCCGTTGGTCAATGCCCCAGAGGTTGCTATTGTAGCCCTTGGCAGGACGCAGAAGCTGCCCCGCTTAGATGAAAAAGGGAGGGTGGTAGGGAGGCAAGTCCATCCTACTATGCAACTTCACTTTGATAAGGAAGGAATGTTGGCGGTATGACTGCTAGGTTCAGATTATGCCCGCCATAGTTTCAAATCTGACCTATCTCCTAAATATTTTCTCTATTATGACACCAGGTCGTTGCTGCCAGTCAGTTGGGGCGCTGATCATCGAGTCGTAGATGGAGCTGGATTGGCCCATCTCAGCAACAGCATGAAGAAGCTGCTGGAGGAGCCTGCGCGATGGTTACTGAGACTGAGGTAGCAGATCCTTCAAATTGAGAAAGTTGCTGTGGATCACTAATACCAGCAGTTCCTCGAGTTCCTCCAGCTGAATCAGTCTTCCTACAGCCTTAATAACTCACTTATACCTGCTGTCTATACATGAAATAATATGTATGAAGGAAGCAGCTTGTGGTATCGAACAACTGTTGCTGTGCTTATTTTTTCCTTACAACAACCATGTTTAGCAGGCGGCCTATGTGTACTTGGGAGTAGCTCTACACTTCTTGCTATCATCATTGTGATTGTCAAGAGATTAACATATGACTCCCTTTACTCCCTTCAACAATTAAGTTTTTGTACATGAGGAGCAGGCGCATTTAGCGCATTTCATGTTCTAATCATGGGACCGGGTAATGCAGAATGCTGTAATAGCTGTAACAGAGAGTTCGACACATTTTTTATGAATGCTCAGACACTACTTGCATTACTGAGGATCACTATGACTACGGCGAAGTACTACATGTGGTCAACCTCAACAACTTATTAATCCGTTGAAGGACAAATCTGACAAAATAAAGAAGGTTAGGTATTGATAAAGTTACCAGTCTCATAAGTATCAAAATGATTGCACACAATTATTGATGCTTGTAAAATTATAAGTTTGGTTAGTATGGTGATGTTACATAGTAAAAAATTTCAGGCTTTTGAACATGGGATACTTGACTGATTTATTAAAAATTTATAGCAATATAGAATTACAATTTTATATAGTACAAGCAACATCATAGCTAACATGACCACCTAGATATATGTACCAAGAGTTTCCACTAGACGTTGATAAAGCCGGGGCTTATAACCATACACTACACGCTGTGATTCTTAGTTCTTTAACTTGAAGTATTAATTCATATTAAAAGCCCTTAACTGGGCAATCCATGCATGCCATAACCTGTTGATGAATGCTAAGCACAGCATGTATTGCATCATTTACATCATTTGATAAATGTTGTAATGCATAGTGATGCATGGCATCACGGCTTGAATGCTAAGCACTGCAGGCGGCATGTATCCTCTTGATAACGAAAGCTAATTACTGCCTGCATTACAGCACCTGAATGCTATGCCGCACTGCATGCACGCCAGCGCTTCTTGTGTGCTAGGCAATCCATGCATACCATAACTTGTTGATGAATGCTTAGCACTGCATGTATGGCATCATTTGATAAATGCTTATCACTGCATGCATGGCATCACGGCTTGAATGCTAAGCACTGCATGCACACCAGCGCTTCAGTGCTAGGCAATCCATGCATGCCATAACCTGTTGAAGAATGCTTAGCACTGCATGTATGGCATCACTTGAATATTAAACACTGCATGCTTGTTTTCACCTGATTAAAGCGAAGACTTGACCTGATGGTCATATATGATTTATCATGATATCTACCACAGCATTAGAAAGCATAGATGAATGTGTCAAATTTGATCACCTCAATAAAAAATGACGAAGTCTCATATGCGCTGCCGCAGCGCCACCCATACATGAATCTCCTGCTCAGCAATGTGATACTTCCCTGACTTCCAGACTCTGTTAAGTTACAAGCAAATTACACTGCAGAGCAAAACATCATCATCAGGTGACGATAGGTATCAACGCAAGAAACATGTTAAGCAATGGTGCGTGACTCTATTTACACCTGGTCACAATCTTAACTTTTCATCGTCAAGTGATATGCATTTATGTAAGGAACATGTTAAGCAAATAGCTATGGAGCCTAACTCTAACCATACCTGGTTACAGCCTGAATGAAAACATCCCAGCAGTTTGGGTTTTCTTGGTGTATAAATCACAAAAGGCCATGAAGGCTTATTATATGCACGTTACCTTTGCTGTAGGTACTGTATGAAGAACGAGTGGGAAACTATTTAGGATTGCCGCCTATCATTATTACGACTCTCACTATCTATCACTTCTTCCATCAATCAGGTTTCCAAAACTGGAAAATGAATTTGGAGCAATGCACGTTGTTCTAAGTTGTGTAATGCCCATCGGCACAGCGTCGCGTACATCAGCCCAGAGTGCATGCCCAGTTTCACTTGTTGTATGCTCCTTGAGGTCAGCGCATCTTCATTCCGACCTTATTTCGTCAATAATCCCTATATGATGGAGAAATGCATCGTTCAGCTACAATTAATAAGCTTATTTAGCTGCAAAGATTGAAAGCGATGAAAACTGGCAGCCACTGCGTATTTTTGACGTATTTCTGCAGTGGTGGAAAGTCACGTGTTACGGCAGCGAAACAGGGGTCGGATCCCTCTACACAAGGACTACAAGGAGGATGAGGAGGCGCAGCCTGATGAGGAGGCAGCCATAAGTGGTGGTGGCGGCAGGATGCTTGCTGTGTTGTTATCATCATGGAATCAGCAGCAGCTTATTATTCAGCAGCAGAAATTTTCACAGCCTGCCAGAGGTTGGTGGTTTCCTGTGGTGTTATCAGGGATTCAGCTTCTGCTGCAACTGAAAAATATTCATATTGTTACTGCCACTGTTTTAAGTCTAGTACGTATTAAAAGCATTTAAAAAAAATGCATTACTTCAAATAGTACAATTATTTTTAATGATGATATTGATGTCTTAAGATCTCTCAGTTTGTGTAGTGATAGTAGTGAGTGTTCTATCTGTATCATGCACTATTAAGGTTCTAAAGGTTAACAGCCTGCCAGTGGAGGGTGGATATTTTAGATAATTATGTCGCCTGCTGTGTTGTCATAGTTGGCATCACCAGGGAAACAGCAACCTCTGCTGCTGCAGCAGAAACAAAGTTCACAGCCTGCCATCAGTGTAATCAGTGGTGGCTAGCTTATTTGGCTGCCTGGTTCACAGCCTGCCCAGCTGAAATGTCATAATGTGTTGTGATCATGTGTTGGAATAAGAGTTCTGAACATGAGTTATACAGCTGAACCTGTTTTTTATTATTTATTTATGTACAATATAATGTACTGTGCAGCATAATATGACTGCGGCGCTCTTTCATGTGCATAGCATGATAGTATGTTTTGATTGTTTTATTCGTTGTAGACAATGAACTAATTCTGTTATTTTTGTTGTGAAAATAGTGGAACAATGATTTCCAATACCATATTGCTACTACTGATGTTGTTGCCTGTTCATTCTTCCATTCATGAAATCACTAATCCCGATGTACCCGATGTGACGAAGTAACGACAACGACAAATATCCACAGCAATAAAACATAATTCAATCCACACCATGTCACTTGCGCCATGAGCACATACTGTACATACTGTCCTCCTACTCTACTAGTAAGTACTTACTCCACAGCTTCTTACAGCAGCCTGAAAATCAATGCTAATCAAATGCTACTTTATGACTGCTGCTGTAACTGCTACCAAAATAATTTGGGATCGTGTGTAGGACTTGAGTCTACTTCAGCTCGCCCATGTTTAGCTAGGGAAAGTGAATGTAGTTGCGTTGGTCTTCATGTTGATTGTGAGCTCGATGCCAGCGCGATCCAGGAAGTCCATTCCCAAGATGTTGAGCCCAACAAAGTGGCATGGCTTTTGAATTGTTCCCCCATTACCGTCATCATATGATATCTTAGAGGTGTCGGACACAGACACCGACGCCTTTACGCCATTGATCCTAACCACCTCGCTTTGCAAGCTCACCTCCGGGACACCTAGCGCCTCCAAAACGGACAGTGCCAGATATGTCCTAGGTGCACCCATGTCAAAGATGAAGTGAGTAGCCAAACTCTTACCGCGCATAGATACGGGGAGTGTGACCAAGACTCGTAGCGTGGTGTCCTTGGTGTTGTAAATGATGCCTTTGACAGGACCTTGTCGGGTTGCCATCTTCGACAAGTACTGTGTCTCCAGAGCCTCAGAAATACGGAGTGGAAGGTCATCTAACTTGACGTCGCTGATCAACACATCAAACACGACACCTGATGTCGAAGGATAAGGTCCAAGCACGTCTTCCATGTCCATATCTCTTTGCACCTACAAAACATTTTTAGAATGCTTAGATGCACGCACCCTTTCTAACGTCTTACCATTGCTAACGTCTCACCTGCAGAAGCGGTAGAATCACATCATCCAACTGGGTGAATGTGTCGAGTTATCGAGATAGAAGACTTTACAGGAATTCAGACTTGATTCTTTCTAACATGTAAGAGGATTGTGGTCTGTCACAATTGTAAGACCTTGACAGCCTTCTAGATAACAACGCCATTCCTTCAGCGCTTTTATGATACCAAAAAGTTCCTGCTCACCAGTAGTATAGTTGCGTTCTGCATTACTAAACTTGAAAGAGAAGTAAGCAACTGGACGTCCTTCTTGCGTGAGGACTGCTCCGCAACCAGTAATACTTGCGTCAGAAATTAACTCGTAAGTAAGTTCAGGATCAGGGTATGATAGAACAGGAGGCGAAATCAAAGTTTCTTTGATAGCTTTGAAAGCTAGCAGGGCTTCCTCCCCCTTCTCAAATTTGCTGCCTTTCTTTGTAAGACGATACTAAGGGGCTGCAAGACGAGAAAGATTAGGAATAAACTTGCGGAAGTAATTTGCAAGACCAAGGAATTGCATGACGCCTTTCGCAGAAACAGGAAATTCCCAATCAAGAAGAGACTTGATTTTATCAGGATCAGCTTGAACACCGTCAGCAGATAGAATATGTCCTAGATATTTGACTTGAGACTGGAGAAACTTGCATTTAGACATGCGTATCTGCAGTCCATGTGTTCTGATTTTATCAAAAACAAGCCGAAGATGTTCAAGATGATCAGCAGGAGTTTTGGACAAGATCATAACATCATCAAGATATATGAGAACAAACTGACCGATGTAGTCTTCAAATATCTGATTGACAGTTCTCTGGAATTGACTAGGAGCATTGGACAATCCCATGGGGAGACAACGCCATGCGTATTGTCCAAAAGGAGTTGTGAAGGCAGTTTTAGGAATGTCTTCCTCAGAAATAGGGAGCTGATGGAATCCTCCTGCCATATCTAGACATGAGAAACATGTTGCACCTCTGGCAGCATCTAAGAGATCATCAATTCTAGGAAGAGGGTACTTCAACTTGATAGTAATATCATTGATGAGTGCCCGAT
>BEGY01000171.1:47839-70374 GCA_002335675.1 Chlamydomonas eustigma | reverse complement strand
GGCTCTCCACATTCCTTCAGATCTCTTCGGTGCAAAGTGCTGGGTGCAAATGTTTTGTGGGGACACTACACTTGCATGCTAAATCTTTGTCCTACTGAATCAGGCAGTCATTGGACATTCAAGCTTGCAGGTGAAGAATTTTCCTTTGACAGCTTTGGTGCTCCAGACCAGCAGCGACCTAACACAGCAAAAGTAATGGCGACCATCTCAGCTAATCCAAAAGCTTGTGCTGACTTTATCTATGCCTACTTCAATGCTTTTTGTGAAGTCTTTCTAGGCTGGCCTATGGGAAGATTTGCTTCCTCTAACAAAGTTAGAGATACCACGTATCAAACTGAAGCATAAACATTAACGAGTTATCGGGATATAAGACTTTACAGGAGTACATTATTCTAGGAAAGAAATGACTGAGTCCCTAGAGTGAGAGCGGAGAGGAAACTTATCAGGGAACAGAACATGAGGTATGGTAGGAGCTTCAATCACATAACTTTTCAGCTCAGAAGTGCTAGAAGCACTGCCCGGTAGCCAGTATGTGAACTAACTTCTTTCTAACTCATGCAACCTCCTCTGCATCATGATAATTGCTGTTAAGATGTGCTTGCAACCAACTGGTGAAAAAGCCGCTGTACAAAAAAACGACGTACTGCTCATGAAAACTAAAGATATCACCCTGATTTAACTTTCGATCAAACTTTAAGTCAAAACCCCCGAAATCGGGCCCCGAGGCGTTAGCTGAGGCATTCTGTCAGATATACCCACGACTCCATGTGTCAGCTTATGCGCTGATTCTGTAAGAAAATGAGGCTCGCAATTTCTGTCAGCACATAAAACTTCCACTTGAGCCCATTATTAAACATCACGCCGGCATAAACTCATGAGTCCCGTCAGTCAATTTAGTCTCTTGTCTTTCGTGATATGCCACTTCAATAATGATTAATGATGCCAGGAAGTTTAAGGTTCCCAAGCTCTATTGACTTAGGGTCAGTAACTTGTAATTTACTTAGCTGTTATGAACTTGCAGTCCACTACAGACTAAGTAAGCCGATCAGAAAGCAAGCTGGGCTTGCCATATTTGCAGAGATAACTCGGTACTCAGCCATTGCGCGTTGTGTATGATTGTAAGGTTTGATTGCTGTAGATTAGTGAATTTAATTTCTTCTCATCGATTACAGCAACTTCGTGCCGCCTCCTTTGAGATCTGTCCTACTCTCTTGTCATCGCCTTTAATGGCGGACCACAAAGAGGTAATTCTGAGAGTATCTCTAACCCAAGGAACGTATCAGCAGAATGCTGCTGTGCAGGGTCCTCAAAACTTCGCCCGCCGTGATCAGCTCCTTGCTATTCAACAGCAAGCGCAAGAGAGATGGAATAATGTCAAGCTCTTTGAAGTCGATGCACCTGTATCTGGTTAGTGTATGAGTCCATTTCTATACCTTGCAAATCACAGATCATTCATTTTGAGTGCTTGTGTCATTGATAAGGAGATGACGATCAGGAATTTTTATTCAGGTGAAGGTACCCCTGAAGAAAAGTTTTTTGGGAACTTTCCTTATCCCTATATGAATGGTTTGCTCCACTTGGGTCATGCCTTCTCTCTGTCTAAGGTTGGTATTTTATCTGTGACCTCAAGTGACCCTCATGAAAGGCCATTGATAAAAGGCTGTACCAAAAGAATGGTCCTCTTGTGTCTTTTTTATACAGTTGGAATTTGCCTCAGCCTACCATCGTCTCCTTGGAAAGAAGGTCCTATTTCCTCAAGGTTTCCACTGCACTGGCATGCCCATAAAGGTAGATCTTAGCAACTCAGGATACCTGCAGAAATCTGTCATTAAATTGATTATACACAATATTTTTTGCTGTTTCAAGGCTATGCCAGCGTTGCTGTTTCGTGGCTCTGCCTGCGTTGCTGCTTCATGGCTATGTCAGCGTTGCTGTTTCGTGGCTATGCCAGCGTTGCTGCTTCGTGGCTATGCCAACGTTGCTGTTCCGTGGCTATGTCAGCATTGCTGCTTCGTGGCTATGCCTGCGATGCTGTTTCATGGCTATGCCAGCGTTGCTGTTTCGTGGCTATGCCAGTGTTGCTGCTTCGTGGCTATGCCAGCGTTGCTGCTTCGTGGCTATGCCAACGTTGCTGTTCCGTGGCTATGCCAGCGTTGCATCCCTTCATGAAAACTATGTCATTGACATACTCTGTCCTGCATGCGAATATTGCAGGCATGCGCTGACAAGCTGAATCGAGAGTTGTCTGTGTTTGGTAACCCGCCAGTGTTCCCGGAAGAAGAGGTTTTGGTTGAGGGTGCAGAGCAGGCACCAGCACCAGTTGCAGAAGTGAGGATGTATGAGATCATCTGAACAACTTTGCCATGAGACAGTAGTAACATGTAACAAGGTTTTGAACATATGTACAACATGTGTGCAGGTAAAGGCTGATCCGACGAAATTCTCTGGGAAAAAGAGCAAGGCAGTGGCCAAGAAAGGGCAGGGTGCTTACCAGTACAACATCCTCCTCAAAAGTGATATTCCTGCTGAGGAAATAGCTGACTTCAGGTGTGAACATGCGCATTGTGCAACACTCGCGTTCAATTTCCTGGAATCATAAGGCTTTATTGTTGGTGCCCCCCTCAGTCTATAGTAGTGCCCTCTCTTCATTGTTGAGACAAGCCCTCGCCTCTCTTGTACGCAGGTCTACTTCTCACTGGTTGGATTACTTTCCTCCACTAGCTATGAGGGATATGAAGGCGATGGGATGTGGTGTGGATTGGAGGCGCTCCTTTATCACCACAGACTCAAATCCATATTATGATTCTTTTGTACAGTGGCAGTTCAACACTTTGAAGAAGCTTGGGAAAGTGGTTAAGGACAAAAGGTGTGTATGCACATCTCCTGTGCTGCTTCACAGATGTGTGATATCTCCTGCCTGTTTCACTGTCTTCATTGTACAGGTTAGGTTCAACCACTGTCTTCATTCATTGTACAAATTCAACCACTGTCTTCATTCATTGTACAGGTTCAACCACTGTCTTCATTGTACAGGTTAGGTTCAACCACTGTCTTCATTCATTGTACAAATTCAACCACTGTCTTCATTCATTGTACAGGTTCAACCACTGTCTTTATTGATTGTACTGCCTTGTGGTACATCAGGTTTGCTGTGTATTCATTGTACTGCCTTGTGGTACATCAGGTTTGCTGTGTATTCACCTCTGGACGGCCAGCCTTGTGCTGATCATGACAGAGCTACTGGCGAGGGTGTGGGTCCTCAAGAGTACACCCTCATCAAGATGGAGGCCATTGTGCTGAAAGGTGATTCTGTTGCACATCTCAGTGTTGTGATTCTGTTGCATGTCTCAGCGTTGTGATACTGTTGCATGTCTCAGCTAATGCATGTCTCAGCGTTGTGATACTGTTGCATGTCTCAGCTAATGCATGTCTCAGCTTTGTGATACTGTTGCATGTCTCAGCGTTGTGATACTGTTGCATTCTCAGCATTGTGATACTGTTGCATGTCTCAGCTACTGCATGTGATAAATGGACTAGTGCTAAAGGCATCTGATTTTGCTTGAATTTGTTGGCAGTGCTCTGTCTCTTGTATCCCATCTCCACGATTGTTGTTTTTCCACACTGTCAGGTAAGCTGAGTGAGCTGGAGGGTCACGGCAAGGTTTTCCTGATGGCTGCCACTCTGAGACCGGAAACAATGTATGGTCAGACAAATTGTTGGGTTCTCCCAGAAGGAAAGTATGGGGCTTACAAAGGTCTCAATGATGAGATCTACGTGCTCACAGAGCGGGCTGCTCTCAACTTATCTTTCCAGGTAGGGAAATTGCTTTTGCAATGTATGACATTCAGAACCCCCTAGGGTGTCTGAGGTTCCCTCCACTTTGTAATGGATGACATTCAGAACCCCCTAGGGTGTCTGAGGTTCCCTCCACTTTGCAATGTATGACATTCAGAACCCCCTAGGGTGTCTGAGGTTCCCTCCACTTTGTAATGGATGACATTCAGACCCCCCTAGGGTGTCTGAGGTTCCCTCCACACTTGTGTGATACTGCTCGATTTGCACAAAATGGAAAGAACCCAGTCATGTATTGAATCCTACCCTAAACCCTGAACCCTAAACCTTGGTTGATTAGGAGAAAACACCTGTCCGTGCACAACCCGAGTGCCTGCTCGAGCTTACTGGTCAAGACTTGATCGGAGTGCCTGTGCGCAGCCCCAACTCCATCCATGAGCGCGTTTATGTCTTACCCCTTCTAACAATATTGACCAACAAGGGCACGGGGGTTGTCACCAGTGTTCCCTCAGACTCTCCTGATGACTACATTGCTCTGCAGGTATCCTCAGGGTCTCTGCTTTGTAGCAGAGTTGCTGAGTAGCTTAATTATTTGTTTTCCAATCTTTTCACTGTGAGTTGTGACCTTTTGTATGTGAAAGGATGTGAAACGTGAAACGTTTTTAAAACAAGTTTGTTAAATGTGTTTTTGACCTCCTTATCCGCAGGATTTGAAGAAGAAGCCAAAGCTCAGAGAAAAGTTCAACGTTTTGGATGAGTGGGTTATGCCCTTTGAAGTGATCCCAATTATTGACATCCCAGAATACGGAAGTATGGCAGCAGCCAAGGCATGTGAAGACCTCAAAATACAGAGTCAGAACGACACAACAAAACTTGCCGAGGCCAAGGCAGCAGTCTATTTGAAGGTGAGTAGAATGAAGCCCCTGCAAGCCTTTTATTTGGGACTGGGTGAAGTAAGTTGTTGTTGTCATTGTTGTTGTTGCTTATCAGTGTTTCTTTCTACTTTCTAGGGTTTTAATGAAGTGTTTCTTTCTACTTTCTAGGGTTTTAATGAAGTGTTTCTTTCTACTTTCTAGGGTTTTAATGAAGTGTTTCTTTCTACTTTCTAGGGTTTTAATGACGGGGTTATCATCGTGGGTCCTCATGCTGGACGCAAAGTCAGTGAAGTCAAACCCATTATCAAAGGGGAGCTGGTGGCAGCTGGACAAGCCATAATATACAGTGAACCTGAGAAGCCTGTGAGAATGCTTCCTCCAGAGAGATGTGGCTTACCTGAACTGTTGTTGTTTGTTCCCTAGCATGTTTTCAATTCTCTCCATTCCTTTGAGTTAGAAAGCTGTTAAAAGTTTCTTCGCTGTTAATGTGTAGGTCATGTCTCGCTCTGGTGACGAGTGTGTGGTGGCTCTAACTGATCAATGGTACTTGGTCTATGGGGAAGATGAGTGGAGGACACTCACTCAGAAGTGCCTAGAGAAGCTGGAGGTCTATTCTGAAGAGGCTAGAAGCAGCTTTGTAGCCGCACTAGGTGAGCGTGCCCTGTAGGGGATGAAGGCATTAGCTAGACCGCATTGCATGTGCACTAAGAGATAAAGTCCTGTAGTGGATAGATGTATTACTTGACAGCACTGATTAGTGATTTAACAAGCCATGGTTGGTCTCAAGTGCAGCAAGAAAGAACCCAGAATCTGCCACTGTGTACAACAGGTGCAGTAACCTGTGTACAACAGGTGCAGTAACCTTGATGGATGTTTAATTGACTTTATTTCATGTGAGTTCAACAGTGATACTATGTCCTTGTCTCGACAGGTTGGTTGCAACAGTGGGCATGTTCTCGCTCATTTGGCCTTGGTACCCGCCTACCTTGGGATCCTCAGTTCCTCATTGAGTCACTGTCAGATTCAACCATCTACATGGCTTACTACACAGTTGCTCACATCCTTCAGGTTGCCTTCCCATAATCAGTTATGATGATGTAAATGTGTGTAAATAGTGTGAAAGTACAGTGTGAAAATACCTGAAAGAGGGCTAACAATGTGTGTAATTAAACGTTTCACATCTCTTGATATCATTAAAGAATGTTCATTTTTTACTAGTTGGTTGTGTTGGATGTAGGGTGGAGATATTTATGGCAAGCAATCAGGTCCGTTAAAAGCTGAAGACTTGACGATGGAGGTGGGCTCTTCACATAAACGCACTCATCATTTTCCTGCATATCATAAAAATTAGTGATCTTGATTGGTAATGAGGCCATGATGACAAGTGAGATGAAATGACATCAGTGAGATATTTAATTTTATCACACTGCCTCGCTAGGTTTGGGATTATGTCTTCTTGGAAGGGCCAGTCCCCAACACACTGATCCCCCTTGATGTCTTGGAGCGCATGAGGAGAGAGTTCCAGTATTGGTATCCTTTTGACCTGAGGACTTCTGGAAAAGACCTGATTCAGAACCATTTATCATTTACCTTGTACAACCATACAGCCATCTTTGCAGAGAAGTGCGTCCTGATCAGAACTGTGTACTGGCTTACTCATCATAGGTTATCAAACATGATGGATGATGGATGAGTGCAGGTTACGGCATGCCTGGAATAACTGTAATTGTTGGTAACTCCTGCTGTAGGACTCCTTACGGCGTAGTTTAGGGTTTAAGGACAAGTCTTCTTTATCCTTCTTCAACCTTCATACTTACCCCCAGGTTCTGGCCGAGATCCTTCCGGTGTAATGGTCATTTGTTGTTAGATGGAGAGAAGATGTCCAAGTCTGTAGGGAATTTCAAGACCCTATCAGCAGTAAGTATTGCTAATCATCAATAGAAGGCTTGCTGCACTCCATTCCTTCTAAGCATTACATATTTGGGTCTTGATTCCTCACTACATAACTTCCTGAATTCTTCTTATTCACAACATCCATGCTCACAATATTAATGCTGCATTGTACCGCAGGCAGTACAAGAGTACTCTGCTGACTGCATGCGTTGGTCCTTGGCTGACTCAGGGGACAGCATGGATGATGCCAATTTCGAGACAGCTACTGCAAATGCTGCTATCCTTCGCCTGACTAAAGAGCTTGCCTGGATAGAGGAGGTCCTGGCCCCTGGCACTGGTAAGATAGAGGAGGTCCTGGTCCCTGGCACTGGTAAGATAGAGGAGGTCTTGGTCCCTGGCACTGGTAAGATCAACGTGGTATTTCAATGAAACGAGCTCATGCGGTACCTTTGAGAATCCAAAGCACTTGTGATGTCAATATTGCTGCTGGATCTGAGATGTATGATCTGGATATCACATCAGGGCTACGGGAAGGAGAGAAGTACACACTGCAGGACAGGATTCTCCTCAATGAGATCAACATTGCAATTCGACGCACACGACATGCCTTTGATCATATGATGTTCAGAGAAGCACTGAAGGCTGCAGCTTATGACCTAGGCAATGCAAGAGATGTGTACAGGTAATGCTTGGCATGTGGCCCTCCAACATGCACATATCATGATGCCCGACACTCCTAGTGGCCTCTCTTCCTGTTCTGTTTGCTCCTTCATTCTAGCCCTTTGTGATGGTCATTAGGTTTGCTACTGCTGGAGCTGAAGGGATGCATCGAGGTGTCCTCCTCCGTTTCATTCAAGTCCAGGCACAGCTGTTGACACCCATCACACCCCACACCAGTGAACACATCTGGAGCAACCTGTTGGGGAAGCAGGGCTTTGTTGTCACATCTGGTTGGCCTGTGGCTGGGGAACCTGATTTTGTAATGCAGGTAATAATTACTGGCTGTCCTTTGCATCATGTCACAATGATGTACCTCATCTTATATCATCATGTCACATTGATGTACCTCATCTTGTATCATCATGTTCGAGGCTATTGTGCTGATGTACACATCAGAATGAAGAGGCAGAAGTAGTGTTTAAGTTGCATAGTGCTTTGTACTGCTGATATTGACTTCGTACCGCTGCAGAGGGCAGCTCAATACATTGAGGACCTGATCCCAACTCTGAGGAGGCTGATCCAAAAGGCTGAGACTCCAGCTAAGAAAAAGGGCAACCAGATACAGGTCAGTATTACCATGACCCTACCGTGTCGTTGAGTTTTGTGTCAAGTGTTCACTCTCTGAAAGCGCATGGCATCCAATCAATGATGATATAAACTTGACAAATCCTGACTGTAAGGATGTCAAATCACAATGCTTTGTCTGAGTCTGGATGCTGTTCATGGCTTCATGATCATTTAGGCTTGACATAGTGTGATTGAGTTAAGTCATAATATTGTAGTTTCGGGTGGGAGAGAGAGAAAGGCTGTGATGAAATTTGCTGTAGATTTGACTCACTTTGTGGAGTATGATACACATATGCTGTGGTTTTCTGAGCCTTACAAAGAACGTTACCATTCATTTTTTATGTGAAATTTTCAAATTTGAATCTAGCAGGGCCCTGCTCCCAAGGTCGTACATGGCGATATTTTTGTGGCTGAGAGGTTCATTGGCTGGCAAGAAAAAGCTTTGCTGTCTTTGCAACAGTCCTATGATACGTCCACAAAGGTTGGTTGATATGTCTTTGCAACAGTCCTATGACACATGCACAAAGGTTGGTTGATATGTCTTCATATTCAGCCTTTTTTGTTTGTTAACTCTCTTTTTTCATGTTGCAGAGTTTCAAATCAGAGGCTCAAAGCATTGTCCTTGATGCTGTCAAGGACGATGAGGCTGTTAACTCCTTGAATGATAAGCAGCAAAAACAACTTGTGATGCCGTTCGCAAAATTCAAAATGGAGGAGGTTGCAAAGGCAGGACCACAGGTGAAATTTCATCATGTCACACTTTCTCTCTCTGTACAAGAATGCGCTGCTGACAAGGCTGAGTCGTCTCAACATGGCTGCTCATCCACCCAAGCTTCGCTATATCACCTAGTAGTTCAGTGTGTGCAGTCCACACCTTCCTGTACCCTCGTTCTAAAACTGAAGGGTTCATACATGGTCAACTGTGCTTTGACTCCATAAGGAGTTCATTCATAGTTGCTGTGCATGAAGTCCCCAGTGGAAGGCAGGGTGCACCAGTAGGTGTGGATCAGGTGCCTGCTTCAATCATTCACTGCAGGCACTCTTGCATACCTGACAACAGTACTTGTAAGACGAAATACACCTTTTAGCCTCATGACAGGACCTTGTGAGTAGGATATTGTGATGTGTTGTGTTGTATGAAGTGAAACACCATGGCTGTCATGGGCCTGTTCTTTCAAACTCAACGCATTTGAACTTGTACTCGGAATGATTGCAGGTGCTGGACGTGCGACTGCCATTTGATGAGAGACAATTGATACTTGATAACCTTCCTTATCTCCAGCGTTCACTGAAATTAGACAGCCTGAAAGTGTCTCTCGTGACGGATACAGAAGCTGTGAAAGCTGCTGCCCATGTTGTAGATGTATCAAATGCTTACCCTGGGAACCCAGTAGTGTCGTTTAAAGTCGAAAGTAGCTGATTTGTTTTCCCATGTACAAATTGATTCCCATGTACTGACTAGCTCCACACTGTAAAGGCTGAATACACATTTAAGGAGAGCAAGTGTACTACATCAGTGGTAGCATTGAGTACAAAAAACAATGAAAAAATCTTCCTATCGCTGAGAACTTGGTTAACAAAAAAAATCAATGTTTTTGTCTTTTGACAACAGGTTGGGTAGTACTGATCAGGCCTGAAACTTGTGCCAAATCTGTTCCTGTTGCTTCGTCTGACTCTACCCCCATTTCCTCAAAGAACTCTTGCTGTGGACCTTCAAGTCCTTCAGACATAGCGGACCTTCACGAGTAAGGAGAGCATTGACGAGGACATAGAACGGAGATACACGCCTGAGCTCTAAATAGGCAGGGACACATCATAAATGCATGTCTTCTGCCTTACGTATTATGCCTCAGGCTGGCTGCAGCTGATGATAAATAGTGTGCTGCACTCATTGCCAGGACTTGATAGTTGAGCAGGAGCTAGAGTGCAGAGCTCACCAAACATTTCTAAACAGAGACTTTCTTTTCCTCCAAGCCTCCAGTGCAGTAGTCAAGTCTTTTCGCACAGCTTCTCTTTGAATAGATGTGACTAGAACTGCACCGCCTTTCAGCTGGCTGACTAAGAGTCGTTTTTCCAACAACTAGGGGGAGGGAATGTGAACAGTATTCTGACTGGAGTGAAAGGATAGATTAAAAGGGACTGATGTCACAAATTTACTTGATCCAGGAAATTGGTGATCAGCCTTTTTTTGAGTCGAAGGCTCATAAAACCTTCATCAAGAGATAAGCTAGGAAATTTACCTCTTTATCCAGTTTTTGCATTTTGTCTTGCAGTTGTGATTCTGTTAGGCTACTTTTCCAGGTATTCAAGTCTACAAATTCAGAAACAATAGCTGTAAACTGTTTGCTTTTGGTTCAAGCATGTTGAAAGTTCAGAGAGAAACAAGCAGCAGGATCTATAATTTAAGAAATGTAACATAAGGTACAAGTGGACACCTGAATTACCCACCCTGCTCAAGAGCTCTGACCATCCCTGTCTCTTTCTTCAAATCCTCTTCAAGCCCCTTGATGTTGCTGCGCATTGATTCTAGCTCCTACATGTATCAACCAAGTATGTTCTAAGACATGTTGATGAGATATTCAAATTCTTCTCATATCACCTCTTTGTTGAGTACGGACAGATTTGCTTGAGCGGGCAAGTAGATCTTTGTTTTTCCAAACTCCTGTATAAAGCCAAAACATACTTATTCAATGTGAGCAGATGTTCAAGAGAATCAGTTAGAGGACGCGTAATGTCCGAGCCTACTCTATTCTACAGCCCCCTGGCAAAAGTATTTATGTTTGCTATGATTCACTGGGACTCCCTACTTAGCCTTAGTGTAACTCAACATTCATCACCTTCATAATGACTTCTCCTTTCTCAGCTAAATTGTCCAACCCCTTTTGAATAGCAGCCTTCTTTACGCCTTTGTGTGCTAGTAAATCTACAATGTTCTGCAGTCCATATGGCTTGTTATTAGATTGTAAAAGCTGAGCAATCTCCTTTTCAGCCATTCTAGTGTACGACGTGATTGAGATAATCAATGTGTCACGTTTTTTGTGCAAGGAAAATTTCAAATAATTGTACTGGTAGCAGAGCGCCTGGCTCTTTAACCACTTGAGAAAACTATGACAGCTTAACGATCGCTTGCCAGGCTCTCAAATTGAAATATAAGAGTCGCTCAGCGACTGAGAGTTCTTGAGCAGCGAGTTGATGTCCTCTGGATATGCAGTGTGATACTTAATACTACTGAAATACTACTGTAATATATTATGCATACGTCAGGGTAACGATGATTTCCGATGAACTATAGATCACATCAAGCAAAACAAATAATATATTCACCAGTACAGACAGCAGCTGTGCCATCGTGAAAATACCTGACATATATTTGTGTTATGGTCTTAAAGAACGTAAGAGGAATAAATTGCTTGGGACATATATTGGATTTTGTGCTGCCACACCAATACTATAACCTTTGCAGAGACTTACCCCTGGTAGGTATCAGATGAGGCACAACTTACCCCTGGTAGAGGCACAACTTACCCCTGGTAGGTATCAGATGAGGCACAACTTACCCCTGGTAGGTATCAGATGAGGCACAACTTACCCTTGGTAGGTATCAGATGAGGCACAACTCACATATGCTGCAATGATATTCCTCTCTTAAAGAGCAGAGCTGGCGGGGAGCTATGTGAGATGACTCAATTGTACTGATGCATTATGCAGGCTTCAGTCTACGTGTGTTCTGAATAATGGATGATTACTTCATATTAGAACAGATTTCATGCATAGTGATGAAGAGTTAGGATGATCCTTTGGTTTCATAACTTCATGATCAAGACATGTATAGTGATGAAGAGTTAGGATGATCCTTCGGTTTCAAAACTTCATGATCAAGACATGCATGAGACAGGATTTACGAGCAGCCAACAACTTGATGCCAGCCATCAGTCATACATTGCTTCATTACAGCTTACTGACAGCCTAGGGAAAATTCAGAGACAAGATGTTCCATCTCGCCTCCTACTCGTTCCAATTGCTGAGGGTTTCTGGTACACAATATTTAGTGGCAAATACCTAGTAGAGAATGACATCTTCAGCTTCTGAGAAACCCGTATTTGTAAGAAGGCTCATCATCGGGTCAAGCAAACGTGTAAATCAATCGATGCACGTCATGTCAGTGCATTCTGTAATCCGGTTCACTAGGTTTTACAGGGTTTTGACTCAGGCTTGTCGTAATGTTCATGTAATCACAACGTGTCATTTGAAGTGTAATCTTTCTCGGTAAACTTAAAGACCTGTTGGTTGACACCGTTTAATTTGCTGCATAGCCATTTTAGTATGAAAGCAGTCGATGCAAATTCTTCTCAAAGCAAACCAGACCCTTCTTTTTCGTTATCAGAAATACTTAACAGAAACCCAACTGATCTAAATCACGCTGACAGCTCTTTAATTTCCAAGTACCTGCCTTGGTGAGAACGACCGACAAACTGCAGATTCATCATAACGAATTAAGGTTGTACGAATGGACAGTGTCATAATGTGTTTGTCACTTTTTGTTGTGTTTGCAGGATCTCCAAATCTACTGGCAATGTCGTCGCTGACAAAACGTCTTGTCCATCCTCCTTGTCAGCTGTATTTGGTGGACAGGATGGCGACTCATATGTGCAGATTATTAGTCAGCGATCAAATGAACAATCTGCATTGCACGCCGATATTTCAAGTCATGCAGCAGGCGAAATGCAGCAGCAAGCATCTGCGACTCATAATAATTATGAAGTCAAGAATAATTCTGCTCTTGCTATGTTATCGGGTTTGAAGTCCCTTGACACTTCTGCCACCATGCAAATCTTGATCAACAGCCTAATGGAGCGTGCAGATTCCACATCATCCACGGGGAGAGATGCGTCAAGTGGCAGCACTGGCGTTATTCCTCAAATAACATCATCAGTCCCCCATGCCTTTCCAATTTCGAATGTTGGGTCTTTTCGAATACTTCCCAATGTCCACATCATTGGGTCTGCGCCTACCACATTGCTTCATCAATTCCCTCAACAGATCACAGTCTCATCACTACCTGAAATCCAATCACAGCCGCTTGGGACTCACACTCAACTGGCACGCAGTGCTGGCAGCTCAATGGCAGGCAGCTCAGTTGCTCCTCCAGCAAGTGTCAGTTCAGCAGCACCATCTACTGATTCCGGCCCTGCATCCACACATATAGGAGCAGACCTGTTCAGGACTCAATCTCCAGCCATCAGCCTACGTCTTAACACTTTGAACAGTAGCAGTCCTTTTGTGGCATGTCGTCCACCGACTCAACTCCCTGGCCCTACCTCTATACTTAGTTCCATCCCAGCAGCTTATGCTCAAGGACCAGGCGGGGGGTCTGACAAGGGCATGATCCAACATCAAGTGCGTATGGGACCTTCTTACCAGCTACCACAAACAACAGCTCCAACAGTGTTGGGGACATCCTCTAGAGCTACACCTGACCCTGAGAGTCAAGCAAGTGTGTCCAATAGGCCCGCTGCTTCCCTGTCAGCAACTATTGAGGTTAGTAACAGAAGAGGTCGTGGCCGTGGGAGAGGTCAACTCAGCCGTGGAGAACCTAGTTATGTAGATAATGGTGTTAACACTGCGGTGAACGGGCGAGGAGGAAGATCGTTATCATGGCGCAGCAAGTAAGTGTAAAAGATGATGTGATGTGAGGTATGGATGTTCCTCTTGTCATCGCATCTTGGTTGCATTGAGACCCCCCCCATCATAAGGTGATGGGTTTACAACAGATTCTTTGCAATGATGGCATCTTTGTTGCCTGATGTCCACATGACAATATTTACTAACTCTAGCATCGCAACCTGTAGGTATGATGAGATTGATAGATTAGAGAATGAAGTAAAACAGAAGAAGCAGCTGATAGTTGAACTGGAGGAAGAGGGTCGTCAACTTGTTAGAAAGGAGCGTCTACTAAAGATCCAGGTGTGAACTTGAACTGAATTAGGAACTTTAACCTGTGCTCACATAATTGTTTTTGAAAACAAGTGTCACAATCCATGTGACTCAGGTGGCAAACAGTGAACGGACGATGATGAGCCACAATCTGGACAAAAGCCAGGTATGAAAATAGCCATGTTTGTGTGGGCTTTATGGCTGCTACAACTGACAGCGTCCACTTGCAGCGGAATCACATCATTTGCAAAATGTCCTGTGAGGATTTGATGTTAGGATTTAATGTCCTGTGAGGATTAGATGTCTTCTCCTTGACGTTCCATTGATGTTATCTCCTTTTTCAGATACCTGAATCATTCACAACCAAGGACTTCATTAGTAGTTGGCAAAAGCTAATGGAGGAGGTAAGGCATAGGTTTAATAGGAGGTTAGTAGTGGGTAAAAGCTTATGGAGGAGGTAGGGCATAGTGTTTAGAGGAGGTTAGGACATTCCGCTTCCCAAGGCGGTGTGTTGTGGTGCTCTTTCATCAGCACATAAATTCTTCAAGCTGCTAAAATCAGGGCAATGTCATAAGCCCTCATCTGTGAGCTATGTTGAATACTAGTACCTCAAGGTTGTCCTTCCATCCTTGTTTCTCCCTTGTAGGTTACTAACTTAATGTTGGAGATCTCAGCATCCCTCAAAAACACTCCTGCTAAGCAACGTCTCTTGGATCTGGATGACAGGATCTGGGACTGGATGGTCTCAGTGTGTGTGCACTACCCCGCAGTTATCATGGAGGCTCAGGTAGAAGAGAGCATATGTTTACATTACACAGCAGCCATCATGCAGGCTCAGGTAGTAGAGAGCATGTGTGTGCATTACACAGGAAGCAAATAGTAACCTACAAGGGATTGCGTGTTCCAAGTTGAACACTTGGATCATGTGATTGTTTGAGGATCTCATTGGCCTCCATGAACTCATTTTAACATTTGCTCAATACAATATTTAATCCGTCAGGACTGGAGCATAAATTCTCAACATTTCTCAATGGATGATTTGATTTGTCAGGGAATAGCATTACCTGTTTTTTTAAGCATGGACATGTTGATTTATTGGCTCAACAGGACTTGAGCATGCAAAATGGGGAAGCTCACACTGCACCCATGGATTTCTGGGTCATGGTGGTTGGAAAGTTACAACTCACATCAGAGCAGGTAGAACGTGTGCTAATACATGGCAATTGTGGCTAGTCTATTCAAAGGAAAACATTCTCATCATTTTATTACATACCTACTTTGTTAATCCTTTGCAAATCAATACCTGTCAGGTATGAAAGGGATGACTACTAGTGTTTCATGTTTTTTGGGTCTTATTTTGAAGGTGCCACATGTTGCTCCTGATGTCCTCCAAGCTACTTTTTTATTAATTCAACACCCCCTTGTCTTGCAGACCTCAGATCTTATTGAAGTCACAAGGCTGTGCAGCACTGTGCTGAGTAGTCTAACAGAAGAGTCTGCTCAGTCACTCCATGCATTGCTTGATGTCACTAATGATGCTCTGTTGAAGCAATGGGACCATGAGCTTAGAAAGAGCAATGGAATAGAAAGAGCATTCAATAGTTTGGACTGGGCAAACAGAATGGACAAGCAGGAAGGGGCTGTGAGGAAGTTTCTGGTAAGATGATTGTGATGTTGAAGGTCATTCTCCAGAACATACTTCCTAGCTTATAATACTTCCATAGGATTGTTTCTTGTCAAACTTATGATTGCGTACGGATATCTCTGCACAGACAATCTGGAGGAGGAACCAAGTGGTGAACTTCATGGCCAGCTTCTTGATGAACCGCTTGCTTACCCCTGTCCAACGTATGCAGCTGTACTTCAGTTCATTGTAAGTTGATGTATGAATGACAATGGATGAAAGCTGTACTTCAGTTCATTGTAAGTTGATGTATGAATGGCAATGGATGAAAGCTGTACTTCAGTTCATTGTAAGTTGATGTATGAATGACAATGGATGAAAGCTGTACTTCAGTTCATTGTAAGTTGATGTATGAATGACAATGGATGAAAGCTGTTCTGACTCTCAATTCTCCTTTCTGCAGCCCAAGTTTTCCCAGATTCAAGCTGATCATGGCAGCTGTGTTTATGAGCCAGAAAGCTGCTACAAGTATAATATCGGGCTTACAATAGTAAATGTATGTAGATGACCATTTTAGGATACCAACTGCCTTCCTCTAATGGAGGGAAATTCGTTGTAACAGCAGGTTGTACCGACCTGTTCTGTCAATAAGAGGTTCGCGAGTTGTGAGCATTTGTTAAATTATAGATTTATTTACCACAAGTTGCCTGATCAGCATGCATGGTTCAAATGTCGTGTCCATACTACTGCTTAACAAACGTCGATTATACATTTTCTTGTCCAAACATTTCCCCATTTCTGCGTTCATGTACGAATGCTCCTAGAATATTCAACCATACTCTACAAAAAATGCTAATAAAAACGTGTTTTACATAAGAGAGAGACGACGACACCTTCAACCAATTGAACCTCTACAACCATTGAATGGATGGCCTTAATTTTTTCGATCAGATAGAGACAAGGGTCAATGAGGGAGATGAGTGCCGTAATGACTTCGGAATAGACTGGGCATTGCTGAGAGAGCGTGCAGACGATGCACCTTTTGATGAGAAACTTAGCGTTGAGTTCTTTGCCTCGTGTCTGCCATGGTGCGTCATGTTTTTCATTTCTAGTTCCTTCTCATGCATAAATATGCAGATGCATTGCATTGTTTTGTTTGTTTTGAAATTAGCGTTTTCTGTCTGTGATTTCTCTTCAAAAGTGTGCGATGATGTATTTTTGGAGGTATTTCCTCGCCAAAATAGCCTCTACTCAGTATCTTTCAACCTGCTGGCTGTTGTCTGACCCTGTTAATTGACTGATGCGTATCACCTTTCTGCTTAGGCTGGACGAAGAGACAAGTAATGACTCTCTGACATCTTCGACGTTGTTGCTTGACGAAGTTGTTGCTTTCAGTGCAAGCAGTAGATCTTGTGGGGAGGATGGTGTTGGAGGAGTCACAGCAAACTTGTGTCATAACGTAGCGTCTCCTTTCTCCACCAGCTTTCAATTGGCTATAAGCCAAGTACCGCCTGCTTCAGCTATCTATGCGACAACAGATATAGCTCATCTAGCCGGTTCAAAACCAGGCAATTACACCTCAAGTAATGCCTCATCATCACTTGTGAGTTGGGGTCCTCCCATTCAATATCAGCAGCAGGTTCATCTTCCAGCCAACTTCCAGACTACACCAGCAGGCTCAGTTACCCATCAACATCTACTCTATCAAATATATGAGGCCCAAGACTCTAGGAACCCTCCTTCAGCAGACGATTTCCTCTCAGCTGCGCAACAAATTCGAGATGATGCATCGTCATTGATGTTGCCCTCAGAACAGCTGAGATCCTCATCCACAATCTCTATTGTAAGCTGCAGCCCAAATATCATTACCCTAAATGAACAAGCAGCTGGCCAGCAAGTACTAAATCAGATGGTTATGGACACAGCATTGAAGGGAGATCGCCTTACAGAATCCTGTAGACCCTCTCATCATAGCAGCCCTGATGTATCAAGCAGTCAGGGTTCAGAGTCTCTGCTGTCGAGGAATCCAGTTTCCAGCCGCCAGAATCTTTATGCAGATAATGGCACTCATTGTTCTACAACAGCTACTCTCTGGAATGCAGAGCAAGGTGATGACGTAGGTCCCAACCATAGTGCTTGTAAGGCGGCTGGATCATTCGTTTTTAATGCCACTTATGATGTAGCCTACAGCCCAGAAGTGGGCCGCTGTCAGCCTGTCAGTATCAATGGTGGCAGCACTAGTCTCCAGCCTCTCAGTAGTCAGCAGCAACCTACTGCAAGACCTTATGTTGCCTTGTCGCCTCGTCCTTTTCAACATACATCAAGTTCCACGACTACTTTCAGTGCGGCTGAGGGCTTGCAAAGTAGAAGCAACTTATTTGGGCAAGCTGGTGCAAATCCAACTACCAACAACAAGAGAACTGGCAGCATGATGGTGCCTTCTACAAGCAATAGGTCAAGCACTATAAGTAAAACTGTTTCTGGCAGGTGTGTGCTGTTAGGGCATGTAGATTGAGCTGTGTGCTGATGATGATGTAAGGGCATGTATTAGATTGAGCTGTGTACTGATGATGATGTAATAAGGGCATGTAGATTGAGTGTGTAATGTCTGTATTTTCAGAGTAGTTGACAAATCAATGAGTGTCTCCTCTTCTGTCATCATTCCTTCAATCTCACCCCTCCGCCAATAGACGCGCAAAGTTGTCGAATTGGATCATATAATCTTCTTTTTAGCAAATCCCAATTTTCTCAACCAATTACTGCTACTGCCTCAGCCTCTGTTGCTACTGCTGGTTCGCACTATGGCAGGTTCACGGATTCAACTGCTTTATTGATTGCAGGTGTGAGAAAGATACAACAAGAAAAAAGGCAGCAGAGATTGCCCGCCTGGAGGATGAGTTGCAGGCGAAGCTGTCAATAGCACAGGCTCTACTCCTAGACAATCAAGAGTTGCATCGAAAGGAGCGGCAATTATCTTTGCAAGTTGCAAATGGTGATTCAATAAAAGTGCTTGCTTGGAAGTCTGTGGGTGGCGGAGTCTCCCCTCAATTGCTGACTCTGCTACAAGTAAGCATTTTCTTCATCTGCTGGATGATGCTTTGCATCGATTACTCAGATAGCTTCTCAAGTGCTCAAAGATAAGGGACGAGGAGTATCCAGTATTCCTAGTTTTGATAGCAGGATTAAGAATGATGATTGGTTTTCTGCCTGCCTGCTACCCTTTATGACAATTTTTGAATGTTAAGAACTCACTTGAAGGATACTGAAATCATATCAATGTTTTGATGTGACATTTTTGATTGATTATTGTTCACTTCTTAGTCAGCAACTGCTACTAGCCTGCTGGATCACGACTTTTGGATTAGTATTTGATATTGAATGCAGCTGAGTTAGGATGTATGAGCAATACTCTTTTAATTCCACTTCAATAATCATGTGTTTATTCCCAATAATTCAATATTTCAGGAGTTCCGGCAAAACATTAACCAGATTGTGAAGGCCGGGGATACCTGTTTTTCATACAGTGATATTACTGGTGGAGTTGTGACAACAGATGCATTGTACCTCTCTACCACTGTGAGTGCATCATGGTGATACTATGTCCAACTAGTCCAACTCCTACTAGTGCACAGTCCTAGTTATTGTACATGTATTTCGTCTACAGCTTCACAATTATTATCATTGCGCTTCGTCTCAGTGTAATGGTGTTTATTCTCAACATTTGGACCATCATGCAAGATTTGTGCTGGCAGTAGCAGTAGTGTAGATACTGAGCTGTAGTGAATTGAAATGCAGTGAAAAAAATCATACCACAATTTTCTGGTCCGCAGTTTAAGATTGAATTTACAAACAAATATGGAATTGTCCGAATTGATTGAAATTTACTTATTCTGCAGTTTACTGTCAAAGACTTCATGAAGTGCTGGAGAAGTTTTGTTGAGAAGGTGGAATTATTTTAAAAAGGCTTCATGAGCAACTATAATCAGTTATGTTAGATCTGCAACTAATGATAGGTCTGCAACTAGTAATGATGTGATGCGGTTTTACTTCATGATCATGATCAATGATATATATAGATCTGCAACTGATGATCCAATGCAGCTTTACTTATTATGCATGATGATAACCAATGATTGATCTACATATAATGATAGGTCTGCAACGTTGCACTTTTTACCTTCAAAAATGTTGATGCAACTACGACATTGTATGAGAGATGATGTCTTCACATGCGATGATGACAAGAAAGCATGAACGTCCTATCTTTCATGAAAAATCTGCTGTCTCTTCTCATTCTCATCTATGGAAAGTTACTGGATATAATGAAGTGTTATAATGCATTATTATATTGCATTAATAATGCACATTCATGATGTACAAGCAGCGGAAGAGGTTGAGTGGTCCAATTTTTAGTTTTCAAGATGCAAATATGTGAAGATTATAATAAGGAGTCAGATGTTTTACATAAATCTGACGCCTTATCACCAATGATGATGATTGTCACTACTACTGCTACTTGGCTGAAAGGGCAGCAGCTGTCATCATAATAACTGAATAATCTTAATGTTGTTCTAGTTGTTTTCAAGTATCAGATCTGTTTCTATGACTTGCTATGAATAGATTTCTTCCCTGCTGATGGAGGACCTCACTTGCCCTACTGTGCTTGCGAGTGCGGAGGGCCTTCTTGACCTTATCTCAAAATGGTGTATTGCTGTTAACATCCACAAATCAACAGTCGTCATACGAGCCTTGGTGCGTCTGCTGATATAGCTGATTTGAATGAAATATGATGATGTTTATACTGAATCCAGTGAAGGAACTAATAAATGTAATAACTATGAATAGCAGGTGGTTTTAATGATTTTGGTACTGCTGCTTAATGCGCTTCGTGCAAATAATTATGCGTGCAGACATTAAATATGAGCACAGAAGAAACGCTGATACAGCATGCAGAGTTTTGGTCTCAGTTGGTTGAGAAGCTCCGGCTTTCCAATCAGCAGGTAACTTAGCTCCAATGTTCATGGATGACTGCTAAGAACCTGCTTCCTGCGTTCATTTTATACAGTCATTCAGCTGCTGTAGATCATGGCACTTCAATAGTAAAGCAAAGTACTTACTAGGAAAAAGTATTATAATTTTAGGTCTGATTTCTGATGGTACATGATTTCTGCTGGCGGTATGCATGATTTCTGCTGTTGCATATGATTTAAACATTATAGGTTTCAGACTTTCTAGCTGTATGGAGCTTGTACAGCGAGATCCTTCAAGGCCAGTCACAAGAGGAGGTGAGCTGCATTATGTGTCATTCGTTTTATCAGCAGCACTAGGTAATATGTCAGCAGCTTGCTGCCGTTGAGCTTGATGTGGTACTTGTGATATTCCATCATGGCGGGGTCGTACCATGTGTAAAAATTATGAGATCTAGCTGCTTGGAGGGCAGAACGTCGCCTTGTTTTGATGACTGATGAGTTGAACTTGAGTACTGCTTCAAGCCAAAATAAGACACAGCTGCATGTACAATGATAGAACGATGACTTGTTCAACAACAAAGGCTTGTTATTGTTACTAGGAGGGCACAAGAGCAGAGTTCACGCTAATGCTACCTAATTGTTTTTTGAATGACTACTGTGTTGTCATTACTTTCAACCAAACAAATATACGACATTTTAACTGATGCACAGCCGCACTACACCTCTGCGCCTGCAATTGATTCATCCAGGTTCACATTATGAACGGTATCTCCAAGCTCATTGACAGCTTTGACTACTGCAACATCTCGGCAAGTGGTCACCACAACTTTAAGGACAAGAGAGATATCTCTAAAGCAGATCATCCTGAGTCTGCTGCTAGTTGTGTGTTACAAGCTTTGGAAGAGCAAGACAAGCTAATTAGGAGCTTTTTTGTAAGTTTACAACTGTCCGTGTCGTAGTCCCTGGCGGGTAAGTAATGACTATGTCTGTGTAGTCCCTGGCGGGTAAGTAATGACTATGTCTGTGTAGTCCCTGGCGGGTAATAAGTAATGACTATGTCTGTGTAGTCCCTGGCGGGTAAGTAATGACTATGTCTGTGTAGTCCCTGGCTGGTAAGTAATGACTATGTCTGTGTAGTCCCTGGCTGGTAAGTAATGACTATGTCTGTGTAGTCCCTGGCAGGTAAGTAATGACTATGTCTGTGTAGTCCTTGGCGGGTAAGTAATGACTATGTCTGTGTAGTCCCTGGCAGGTAAGTAATGACTATGTGTGTGTAGTCCCTGGCTGGTAAGTAATGACTATGTGTAGTTCCTGGCNGTCTGTGTAGTCCTTGGCGGGTAAGTAATGACTATGTCTGTGTAGTCCCTGGCGGGTAAGTAATGACTATGTCTGTGTAGTCCCTGGCGGTTAAGTAATGACTATGTCTGTGAAGTCCCTGGCGGGTAATAAGTAGTGACTATGTCTGTGTAGTCCCTGACTCCACATTATGCTTCATGGTTAACACCTACATAATTGCTTCAAATTACATGTTTCATGGTTGACACCTACATAATTGCTTCACATTATGCTTCATGGTTAACACCAACATATTTGCTTCACATTATGCTTCATGGTTAACACCAACATAATTGATTCACATTATGCTTCATGGTTACCTTCATTTCTTTGCAATTCTACTATTGCAGGTTGTGCACAAAAGGTGCAACATGCTTCACACAATGCTTTCATACTTGGTGTTTGGGTTGTTGAGCCCATGGCAACGATGCTATACCATCCGGACCTCCTAGTAAGTATGAGATGTACTTGTTCATCAGGAACGTGTAGTTCACCATTAATTGATCCTTGCTTGCCTTGACTGCTGTATGAGGCTAGTACCTTGCCTTGACTGCTGTATGAGGCTAGTACCTTGCATTGACTGCTGTCTGAGGCTGGTACCTTGCATTGACTGCTGCATGAGGCTAGTACCTTGCATTGACTGCTGTATGAGGCGGGTACCTTGCATTGACTGTTGTATGAGGCTGGTACCTTGCATTGACTGCTGCATGAGGCTAGTACCTTGCATTGACTGCTGTATGAGGCTAGTACCTTGCATTGACTGCTGCATGAGGCTAGTACCTTGCATTGACTGCTGTATGAGGCTAGTACCTTGCATTGACTGCT
>BEGY01000171.1:26474-39566 GCA_002335675.1 Chlamydomonas eustigma | reverse complement strand
ATCGACTCCTAAACTGAGAGACTCGCAAATTAGACCAAACATGCTGCAATAAAACCATGCGCAAAGAACATGAAAGCAACTGAATCTAAAACATATTGATGAGAATGATAAATAATTCACAAACATACTCATCTCATAGTCGTTACGACTTACGAGTCCCGAGATGTACCTAGTATTCTCGCAGCATAATTATCCACATTTCCCACTGGAAAACCTGAAGGCAATGATACTTCCCTTCTGGAAAACCTGAAGGCAAAGATTCTTCCCTTCTGGAAAACCTGAAGGCAAAGATTCTTCCCTTCTGGAAAACCTGAAGGCAAAGATACTTCCCTTCTGGAAAACCTGAAGGCAAAGATACTTCCCTTCTGGAAATCCTGAAGGCAAAGATTCTTCCCTTCTGGAAAACCTGAAGGCAAAGATACTTCCCTTCTGGAAAACCTGAAGGCAAAGATTCTTCCCTTCTGGAAAACCTGAAGGCAAAGATTCTTCCCTTCTGGAAATCCTGAAGGCAAAGATTCTTCCCTTCTGGAAAACCTGAAGGCAAAGATACTTCCCTTCTGGAAAACCTGAAGGCAAAGATTCTTCCCTTCTGGAAATCCTGAAGGCAAAGATTCTTCCCTTCTGGAAAACCTGAAGGCAAAGATACTTCCCTTCTGGAAAACCTGAAGGCAAAGATACTTCCCTTCTGGAAATCCTGAAGGCAAAGATTCTTCACTTCTGCAAATCCTGAAGGCAATGATATTTTCCTTCTGGAAAACCTGAAGGCAAAGATACTTCCCTTCTGGAAATCCTGAAGGTAAAGATGTTTTCCTTATGGAAAACCTGGAGGCACTGCTACTATGGTACTATGGTTCATAAAAACCTGAAGGCACACTGGCTTTTCATCTACAAGGTGTTTCTAAAAGGCGCACTAACTGTCTTCATGGAAAACTTGAATTCACACTGAAGTTCCTTGTGGAAAGCTTACACGCATACTAGCATTCCTTCTGGTAATCCTTAAGGCACTTGGAAACTAATACTTGTGGGTAAAGCCACGCTGATTTTTCTTTTTGAAAGCATGAAGGTATCACTGATCATTGATCACAATCCAAGTAAAATATCAAGTTGCTAGCCTGTCACTACTGTCATCTAAATCAATTTTGCACAACATCTACCATCAGCGTTATAACTTGAAACATGGCTTCTGGACTACCGTTGAAACATACCGACCCTTTTTTTTCAAATCTGCTATAATCAACCGCCCGGCTTCAAATTTACCGCTAAAACTAAAATAAAAAATTGTCCTGATGCAGTAATGAAGCAAATTCGTTTGCAAATGACATTACTTAAGGAAGATTTTTAGTTTGGGTTAATGAGCTCTTTAGACCTGGCCGTCAGCGCCAGAAGACTTGCAGATCCTGTTAAAGCATCATTGCCGAATCCTCACAAGACATGCAAGGCTCACTATACTTGTCTGTAAGTATGAACTGCATCGCCCTTCCTGTGCAAGTTCACGAACGTTCAGTTTGTTTACACGTAGGCATCCCGGCTGTCCTCACAGCGGATCAGCCCGTCTGGGGTTATTCAGAACTCCCGCGCTTCTACTCAAGCATTGCTTGAAATGTCACCCGGACACGGACTTTCTTCTCAGCGTAGTAAGTTCCCCTACCTTATCACAAATGCATGTTCTGTTGCAGAATCTTTTTATGAATTTGTTCCTTACTTCTACTTGTACCTGTTCCTTAGGTGAAGGAGCTCTCCAGAGACATCCATGGAATGACCTATACGCAGGTAGCTATGCCATCTGCAGAAGCTCTGAATGGCCGCGAGGCGGACAGCCTGGACCTCACTGCACATGACCTGGAACTATTGTTGCCAGTCTTTCAGGCACTGACTGAGCTCCCTGGTAGGGTCCTCTTGTAGTTAATTACTCCTTTCATCAAATATGCCCATCAACAAGAGTACTCTTTCAAGCATCGACATTAATTCTTTTGTCCTTTGACTTTTGACATTTGACCCATAGGTATGGATCGCTCCTTCAAATGCTGCGCCTACTGCCTCATCATACACCTTGGCGCATGTACACCTCATATCTGCAACGAGTCAGCTGTTGTCATACCACCAGCTTCTACAGCTTCCAACAACAGACAACCTATTACCTTGCCACGGGTGCCTGTGTATATTCTCAGCTCAGACCATATTTCTGATCCATCTGGGTGGAAATATCACAAGGAGGTTGAGCACAAGGATGTGGCGGCTTATTACAATGGGGCAGCTGGTAAGGGCTTACACTATTTTGACCTTTTTACAAAATTCGTGGGCACAGGGAAGTCCAGCAAGCCGCAGCCCCAATCCATTAAACATAGCAGTGCAAGCAATTTGGTAGACTTTACCAAGGCTAAGCCAATTTTGAAGGTTGGTGAAATTGTTCATCACTGCTGAGCTCTCACTGCTTGCGCTTGAATTTTTGCCCTGCTTTTTCGTCTATTCAATCTTATGTTAATAGTTACTGTTTGTCAACTTTCCATCTTTATAGTTGCTGATCAAGCAGAGCTCTGGGGCAACCTTCCCTTTTCAAGTGAGGGTCAACTCAATGATGAAAGTTAATCAACCAGCCCAGACAATTGGAGTCACTGCCGTAGCTGGCCCTACCCTGCACCCTCATTGATAAGAGAGGAAGATGCCCATGCTGATGACGGCCTTCACAGCGTAAGAACATGCTCGCTGCCTCTGTTAGTCAAGGCTTAAATTGGTGCATCAAGATTCAATCTTCCTCCACCCCTCCAAATGACTTGTTTTTCACTAGGAATTATTTACTAGGCTTCAAATGCATGGCTGTGCACGTCATGTCTATGAAGTGCTATTTTCTTTGGCTCAACCATATCAGGGTTCTCCTGCGCACAAGAAGCGCTCCCATGGAGGGTTGACATCAATTGAAACTGCAAATTCTGATGTGAGAACAAAATAGAAATACAGTGTCTGACTAGGTTTAATCCGAATTGTTGTGGCAATCATGCTTTGTAAGTTATCCTGATGTATTGAATTCTTGTGATATCTTATGAAATAGTTGGGGCTGGTGGCTCTAAAAAGTGAGGAAGTTGTGGAAGCAGGCTTGCCCCCCCAGCTGGCTGCTAATGATGGTGGTCAAGACCTTGAGCAAAAGGTGAGATACATTACATCGCCTTTTAACTAGTCGGGATAGCTCACTCACTACAAACAGGTAACATGTGTTTAACTTGTATTTAGACTGGACATGCATGTGCAGGGCTTAGTCAACATTGACAAGTTTTTGGCCATGTAAAGAGTAAGGAGAATATACCTCCTAATTGTTTATCTAAAGTCTCCTCAATGTTCTCATTGATGCACTGCTAGGAGGAGCGCAAGAGGGACGTGCATGCCACGATGAAGAGTGTCCAAAAGTTTGTGGGATTACTGGACATTGACAAGACTGTTGGAAAGAGGTGGAAACAGTGCATCGTGGAAAAGCGCCCTCTTCAAGGGAATTCGTGGGACTGCGGTATTTATGTACTTTTGTAAGTACATGTATTCTACCATAAAATTCCCTAGTGAATCAATTGAAAATGCTGAAAACTACACGATGGCTATTGGACTGTAATGATGTGTAAACTATCATGGCTGTCTCCTTGCAAACACATTGCCATTACCCTTTTCCTTAGGTACGCCTACTGCCTCAGTCATGACGTTCCACTGGAGTTTGATGAAGAGGACGTTTCTAGGGTTAGAAAGAAGCTAGTTTATATACTGGCTACCGGGCAGCGCTTCTAGCACTTCTGAGCTGAAAAGTTATGTGTTTGTAGTTTCTGCCATGCCTCATGTTCTGTTCCCTCATGGTCTTTCCTACTCCTGTAAACTCGACACTGTTTATGCGTCAGTTTGATACATGTTTTCTCTGATTTTGTTACAAGTAGCAAATTGGCTGTCTCTAAGTCATGTCAAGTAAAGTTTTTGTAGAAGTACCTTTAAACAGTACGCATATTAGAAAACTGTCAAACGCCGATACATTGCGCCGAGCAAAGAGAACTGTGGGCATCTGAAATTGCAATAGCGGTGTCAAGTGTGAGAGAAAGTAGTGTTTCGTTCACATTTCCAACACATTTCCAGCTTATTTTGCTGCATATTTGCAATCCACGCTAGCTCCAAATCAGTGAGATTTAGAAAATGGAAGTTCTCTCCATTGTGATTAATTTGAGGCGTTGAGGAGGGATAATGTTGTACAACAAGTTCGCAAACATTGAAATTCCGCCGCTAAGCGAAAGACAAAGCACTAATTCATTTACAGATGGGCCTTATATTTTAAGAAAAGCACATTTGTGGCGCCAATGGCCTCAGGTTTCTAAGGTTGCCAGACATACCTCGCCGTAAGCTATCGCTGAATAAAGTTTCACAATCTGTATATGTTTAAATTGATATTCCCAAATTTTTATGCGCTGCAGTGCAGTATTCGCGCCATTGCTCACTTTCAGTGAAGACCCCGAGGGCCATTCGGAAAGACACCCTAAAGTTTGTTTATTTGAGTGCAGTGCCTATGCCGACACTATCTGCGACAATCTGTCACGATCTACAGATAGAGGATCATCAATCACAGCAGGCTGAGTTGTACCAGCAAGCATAGGGAAGCATGAAGGAAGTAGGAGGGGACAATCTAGACAATCAACTGAATGTTAGCTACATCAGGTAAGAGGGGACTAAGGGACATACATGCATGTGTGTAGCAACAAGCATAGGGAGGCATGAAGGCAGCATGAAGGAACATACATAATGTGTGTAGCAACAAGCATAATAGGGAGGCATGAAGGCAGCATGAACTAGGCAGCATACATATGTGTAATAGCAACAAGCATTTTAGGGAGGCATGAAGGAAGCATGAAGGCAACATGAAGGCAACATGAAGGCAGCATACATATTTGTAGCAACAAGCATTTTAGGGAGGCATGAAGGAAGCATGAAGGCAACATGAAGGCAGCATGAAGGCAGCATACATATGTGTAGCAACAAGCATTTTAGGGAGGCATGAAGGAAGCATGAAGGCAACATGAAGGCATCATGAAGGCAGCATACATATGTGTAGCAACAAGCATTTTAGGGAGGCATGAAGGAAGCATGAAGGCAACATGAAGGCAACATACATATGTGTAGCAATAAGCATTTTAGGGAGGCATGAAGGCAGCATGAAGGCAACATACATGTGTGTAGCAAGCATATTAGCAGCAGGGAATAATAAGCATGCAGGAAGTGGGAGCAGGGGACTACAATCATCATTCTTTACTAGCTACTCTCAGCATGCATCACTTAATTGATTCATCACCAAGTGACCTGCTCTTGCTAATAATCTGTCCATGAAGATGATGAGCACATCATTCAAGCACATCATGATGAGGCTGAGGAGGTTGAGGAGGAGGAGGAGGAGGGGGTTGATGAAGAGAATGAGAATTCTCAGCTTCGAAGCTGAAAGAATGTGTATTTGAATAACTAGTTGCTCTCTTGGACTGAGGCCTAGTCATCATTCATTACCTGCTATTAATACCTTTCAATAAAAGGATTGCTGACTAGATTGACATTCAATAATCTTGTGTTTCATATACAAATCAACATATGCTTTCAACTTCTTTGTAATAAGAATGAAGAGGTAAAAGCATTGCTTGAAGCTATGAAAAAGCAGTATCAACTAGCCATTGTACCTGTGCTTGCTCATCATTGAAAGAAGCTAATAATGATACAGCAGACCAACATGCCTGAATGAAACAACTTATTAGAATAAGCACACACCATTTATTGTTGCAAGGATCCCTGGTCAGTATGTCTTCAAAGGGAGGCAAAATGGATGCCATGAGCATCAATAAGACCATGTGTTATCTTTGCTTGAATGTTTAGTATCAAAGCTTATGGTAAAGTTAAAGTTAAAGGTACATGTTAAAGTTTAGGTGAAGAAGTTTAAGGCTAAGGTTTAGGGTAAACACCACCTAATAACTTAATGCTAAATGTTAACTTTGTTTAGATGTTTATGATAAAGTTTATGGTCAACCCCTAGGGTTAGGCTGAACCACCTTCATGACTTTTCAAAAAGTGAAGTTTTCACATATAATGAGCAGACACAAACTGACCTAGTGTGAAACTAAGGAGTGCATTTTTCTTAATCACCAGTCATCAGAATGATGACCTGAGCATACCTGCTGCATGTTTAAGGTGTCTACCAGAGTATGTAGAGTATGAAACATCTTTACATCATGTCATTTGCTGGTAGCCAGTGCTGTGAAAGGTTCTGGGGTTGGAGCCATGACAGCAGTAACACAAGGTGCAAACACCCAGCAGTCATTACTGATCACTATGAACCCCAAAAACATGTGATGCAGTTGAGTTTAAGTCATTCAAATGCTGTCCATAATGCTTCCCTGATTCTTCCCTGATGATTCCCTGTCATGCTTGCTGCTACACACACTCAGGTGTTTGGTGCTGCCCTGGCATCAAGGATGTGACATGTCACAAAGTAATTGTACAGACATGTGCAGCAGTCATTACTGATCACTATGAATCCCAAAAACATATGATGCAGTTGAGTTTAACTCATTCAAATGCTGTCCATAATGCTTCCCTGATTCTTCCCTGATGATTCCCTGTCATGCTTGCTGCTACACACACTTAGGTGTTTGGTGCTGCCCTGGCATCCAGGATGTGACATGTCAAAAAGTAATTGTACATGCATGTGCAGCAGTCATTACTGATCACTATGAACCCCAAAAACATGTGATGCAGTTGAGTTTAACTCATTCAAATGCTGTCCATAATGCTTCCTTGATTCTTCCCTGATGATTCTTCCCTGTCATGCTTGTTGCTACACATATTATGTTGCTTTTAATTCTTATGGGAAGGTGTCACACATATTACAATGATCACCTTGCACCAGTTTAAGGTATCAATGAAGCTCCCTGTAGCAGGGATTCCAATATTGCATTTGGCCCACCCTAACCAAAGTTATGGCTTAAAAGCCTTTTCAAAAGACATGTGGGGAATGAGGGGTGTCTACCTTTCACACCTACAGCCACACCCTCAGGGCAATTGCATGCACATATTAATTACAGAAACATGTTCAATAGGTCCTGCTAATGCTCCTAGACACATCAATCATGTAAAAAAACTGAGTCTAAGTCATGAGCCTCCTAACTGTTTGAGTCTAAGACAACTAAGACATGTATGAGTACACATATGTGCATCTGTAATGAAGGAGAGCTGACTGCTTGACATATCAAAATATGTACTGTGCTGCAGTTGATCTGTGGACCTCTGTGAGCTGTTCATCTGATGTTGTAACCTACAGCTGACCTGAGCCAGCAAGTGACAATCTGCCGAGGTCATAATCTGTGCTGTAGATATTAGATCTGCCCTGTCATGCGAGCTCGAAATCTTATCTGGTAACCTGCTACATAATCTGACACGGGTCAAGGGACCATTCTTTCTGGTTGTGAACTGTGATCGAGCAAATGAATAGTAAATTCTCGCCATGACTTATGTAATATAATCGGTATAATCTGCTTATTAATACGACTTCTGCTTACTTGACTTGAATGTTTCCCACTTTCCCACACTACCTGTTAAACGTGCTATGATGGTGCTCGTGATAAACTGAGAGCATAGGAAAATCAGAAATAAATCACAGATTCTGTAGGACTTCTTAAAAATGTGTTTGGTTGATGTATATGTTAATGGCCAAACCCTGCCCTGGTCTGCAAGGCTGGAAAATCGAACGAAACGTGCTCTGCTAATGCAATTATGCGTTTTTATAACATAAGTAACCTATAGAATAATTCTGAGAACAACCATGCTCCTCAGGGCAGCAGGGTGTGAACGACGAATACAACTTCTTCACGTCAATCTTTGATGAATTGTTATTTGTATCAATCTAAATAGGTAGTTATTCACGACTCGGCCTGGGAATACAGCGGGGAATCAGTTTATTACAGCAGCAGTGCCCAGCAGCGAGACAGTGGAAACAGACTGTCGACAGCATAGATTTTAATCATAAATAAGTATTCTTCAGCTGTCTCGAGGTAGTCTTTGGTATGTGCACTACCCCTCCTAACAACTGAATTCAGTGGTAGGGGGGATGTATGAAATCTGTGTGAGCACATCAGCATGTTCAGGATACTTAATAGATTATTAACAGTCTGCATTCTAAACATGGCATTTGGTTAGCAGGTTTAGCATCAGTTAGGTGGCCTTAACCAGTATCAAAACTGTTTAGACCACCCACCTGGTATGGGCTGCCATACATCATAGACTTCTGCAGTTTTATAAACAAATTAGACAGAGTTGTTCTACACACATAATAGTATTTTGCAGCAACTTTAAACATGTCATGCAAGTAAGTCTAACTCATTCTAGAGCTGTTCACAGATTTCACTGTTTTGCCTTGAATACCACATTTCAAGGTGGACCTGATTGCATGTTAATGCACTTTTCTCTGTCACCAGGCATCAGAACCATAACCATTTCTTCCTTGACTGCTTCTGCAACAATGAATCGATACAAATGCCATTGAGAGTCATGGAAATAGCCCTAAACAAATAGCAGATGCCTCTGATACCTTGCAATTGTGTCACCCTTAAGCCTCATGCCTTATGTCTTATTCTGAACCTCTTCATCACATCATAATAATAGACATGATAAATCAGCAGCTCTACAAAGTCCTCCGTTATTGGCATATGTTTAGTACCTGAGCCTTTGGAGCCTGCTTTTGCTTCCATTCTGTCAAATACCTATCCAGGTCTGGTTTCATTAGCTTCAAGCAGTAAAGCGCGAGAGCGGAAGAAGGAGTGACCAATGCCAATTTTCCGGGACCACTGTAAGCTTGCAGGGGTATGTCTAGTGCCCAATCAGAGTAGGGGCGCAAACACAGCACGTTGTACTTTACCAAGCCCTCAAAACTTTTCTGACCAGCAATCATAAGTTGGGTTTGTGATGAGGGCGTGTTGTCCCCCTGAATGTCCAAAGCATAATCATGTCGACCTAGAAGCTCTAGCATGGCCTTTTGGGGCGCTGCAAAGTTCTGAGATGAGAGCATGAGAAGTGTTGCATCTGCAAATTGTGCAGCCGTGTACACACCATCCACACCTAGAGCCAGCTTCTCCAGACGGGGCAACTCTGTGTTTCGGTACATGGACTCAAGTGCTAAAAAATAGAGACAGGGGATTGTGAAAAGTTAGTGCTCACTGCTGGTTTAATGATGATTGCCAATTTACAAAACCATGACAATTGCAACTGAATTTGTGTTGAATAGACGCTACTTAAAAAATATTAACTTCGAATTCTATGATCACGGCATAGCAAAACTTCTGAGGGTACTGAGTGATGATGTTCTATACTAGATAAAAGAGGCAGTCATCTAGTATAGGACATCACTCAGATGATAAGATGGCGATTATAGTGACTAGTTGCAAGGCAGGACCTACTGGACTTACAATCCAAAATACAAGTCGTATCTATGAGGCTGCTGCGCTTTCAAATGTTAGTAAAAAAGGAATATAAACTACATGCTCATGCCGCGCATTCAAATTTATAAGCAGTCACTTGCAGTGAACTGAAAGTGAAAATGATGACATTGGACTGGGACAGTGGACTACATAACAATAGTAATTGAATAATCATCATACTAAGCAAACATCCAATGATATCAGTATGCCAAGCATTTTCTGCTCTAACAAATATTACAATAAACAAGCGCAAGATTAGTGGCATGATGAGGGAGCTCTGAATGATTAGAAAGACTAACCAATTTTTTAAAAGATGTACAGCAATTTAGCACAGCTCGACAAACTAGACAAACCCAAATTTCATCCTTACCCTTTTCCCATTTGCTATTAAGGTCATCGCCAGAATCCTCAAGTGCTTTAGCAAGATTGACTAGTGTGCCAGCGTTACCCCCACATACCTGATTAACAAAGTTACATGATCAGTGCTGCCGCACTCAGTTAACTCAATAGAAGGCAGATGTAATTGCAAAATGCGATCAAATGTTAGAAACAGTGGTTGCACTTATATAACTGTTGTGTACCTTGACAAAGCTAGACGCTATTTATATTGTTTTACCAAGATTAAAGCAGAATACTTGTATCATTACTAATAGGGAGGGCAACAGAATAGCAGAGCAGAGTAAAAGCTCTAATCAGCTCCTTTTGTCCATCATAACTGTCATCTTGCTTATTTTATAATTCATACGTTGATTCATCCTAATGTAGAGGCCTCTAGCACATCCTCTTGCCTCAAAAAGTTGGTCCCATTCAACATCATACCAGCAGCAAACTTAAACTTGAAGCCTCTACCTCATACCCTTACCTCATAGATCTGGGACCATATTTCATCAGTTACTGTTACGACCTTTCTCCTCCTTTGTAACTCAAATTCAAAGAACCTTTTTGCCTCACTCTTTGTGAAGTCACCAATGATCCTCGGTGCCCAAAATTCTGATGCAATAGCTACCAGCAGAGACACAGAAGGGAGGAGGACTTCAAAAGTTTAGACTAGGTGATCAATCTGTCTGTCATCGTTTGCGCGATCGGCCCTAATATCGGCCCAAATCTTAAAAACAGGGTACATAGAAGGCACAGTTCAATATGAGAAATGATGACATTTCACTCATGATACAAATCTCTCACATACAACCATGTTGCCACGACACCCGTACCTGCACTCAGCCACGTCTGATATCCATACTCAGATGTGACAAGAAATACATGAGAACGCTTCTGCTCTTTTGTGATGCTAACAAAGAAGCGAAGCAATGTGTGCATGTCCTTGGTGTAGTCTTTATTCCAATCCATCATAACATTTGCCTCATCAATTACAATGACAGGCCTCCTCATGATTTCTCCAGGAGTACCAGGAGCAATACCTCCAGATTTTGTTACTATTGCTTTCTCCCACGCATCTAGAAGAAGCCTGGATGTTGATAAATTATGAAGATTCTTTTTAATTATGGTTTAAACAACATTGTAGCAGTTTTGATGCATTGAAAGCGGCATGGTAAAGCAATATAAAGTGCTTTTGTTGCTCGACTTACAGAGTTGTGAAGATATGACAAGAGGCAACGGAGATACATGAAGGCTTCAAAGGCCATTCAGCATGTAGCATTGTTATGTTTAAGCAAACAATTGCACAAAATCGTCAGTGGGATTTCAATTACTCACTTGAACGCCTTAATGAGTGCATTCATATCAGGCTCTTCGTTCTTTGCTGGGTCCTCAGACATGATAGATTTCACCAGCTCGATAGGCGAAAAAGTCCAGGACGTCATCTCCGCTCCTCTCATGGTACTTTTGAAGCCAGAAGCAAAGCCAGCAAGTATCTTCTTTTTCAACTGTTCCCAATCTTTTTCTTTCATCAAAGTGGACATCTTGTCCATGAGGACCTTCAAAACCTCATTCACAAAATATTGAGGTGTGGTTGCATCAAAAACTCTGCAGTTGATATACACTGCATCCCGTCTCTGAGAGAAGTGAGAAGACAAGAGGGCTGTTTTACCGCAACTGCGAGGGCCAAGCACGACCAAGATTCCAGAGGGATCACCCTCCACTGTCGTTTCCAGTTTCTCCAACTCGAGAATCCGGTTGAAAATATTGCTGCGCAGCAAGGTGGTCGTCGTCGTGTCAAGGGTTTCAAACACCCACTGTCTCCTCATTGATCCTTTACTTATAAATCTAGGAAATGTTGCATACCTCTTATTGTTTGACGGATGAGATGACACTTGTCCAAGGTTACGATATATCATCACTAAAATAAATAATAATAATAATAATACATAGAAGTTTAATATGGGGAGATATGGAATCAGCAGTTTTACGATCCATTGTCTAAATCTTATTACCAGGAATAGCAATGTCGTCGTCAATGAATGAATCAGCATATTTTTTCTCTTTTTCTGAAATTCAAGATATAGGAATACTTAAACGACAACACATTACCACATGTGAGCAATGCCGTCAAAATAAATGACTTGTCAAGTAGGCACCTTCTTTGTACTGCAGCGCACGGTGGGCAAGTGCTGATTTGCTCCCGAACTTTCCAGTATGTACAGCACAAGACAGAGGAGCTACCCAGCTCCTCTGTTGTTCATGAAGGCTCAAAATCATACCACCAAAGGAGAGCTCGATCCACGTGGAGACAGTTGCTTCACCTTGGGTACATAACTATGAATTTTGCTGCAGCATTGAACAAGGAGATCATTGATTCAAGTGTTTGCGTGCTAATATGTTACCCAGATATGCGCCGCATGAGCATTCCTGATAACACAACTATATCTCTATCAATGAGCTCCTCATCTGCCATGACAGTCAGATCTGGTGGTGCCTTCAACCGCATACCTTGCAAATAATTAGATTTCAACAAACACACATACCATGAAGCATTGCTTGTACTCCTGCAACTGATTCTTATCTTAAACCCTCAGGCACGTCAACAAGCAAGTGAAGCCCGAGGAGGCGAACTTTCTAGACATGGGCCTGTACCTCTACATTATCTTTGCAAGAAATGTTCCAAGTCTTATCCCCTTGAACAAGAACGACTTGCTAGGAAGTCTTCATGCTGTTGCTGAATCGATTTTCAATCCTCTGCGACCTTAAGCCCTGAAGCCTCCCTGTGGTGGATGCCCCCTGTTCCCCAGTGTCCAATCCCTTAGTGCATGACTCTGTCCTGATTTTATGGAATTCAAACTTCAGTCCATCAATTATGACTTGCTCTGGTAAATTTAAACCCTGGACCATGAAGCCTGGGTTGGCTTTCTACATAGCTCCGCCCATCTCTCTCTCTCAGCCTCAAGGCTATGACCTTGAATAAGATGGACTGTATCACATTTACATTTGCATTTTTCACACAAAAGCATGTCAGTGATGGCCTGCCTCTGCACACCGAATTGGGTACTTATGTGAATGACTTCTGTGACCACTATGAATGCCATCCGTGATGAGCAGGTGCTTCCCACTGTTCATTTTTTTCGATGGAAGGCGTGCGGGAGGAATCCAGCTCAATGAGTAGAGGTGCTGGTGAAAAAGAAGGTATTGTTTCACAGGGTGGGAGGAGTGGAGACGCGGAAGAAGGTGTTGTCTC
>BEGY01000170.1:59684-77063 GCA_002335675.1 Chlamydomonas eustigma | reverse complement strand
GGTCCATCAGCACTCAGTCCCTACACAAATTATTGTGTACAAGAAGCAGGATCAAAGGATGTAACACCCTGATATATTTTCTTCTAAAATTTAAATGCATTTTTGCAGCACTGCTAGTAATAATTAAGCAGGACCAATAACATGAATTCCCGGCGTAAAAAACAGCATACATCATGTCATACCAGAAGGGGAGGGCAAGCCCCTAAGAAGGAAGCATTGCTTCCCTCTATTGTCCCAGAAGCAAGTGAGAGCTTGGTGAGTGGGGAGTAATCATTCGGCCCTACTCCATGCTGCAGCAGGAGAAACAATCAAAATAAGAGGGGACGAGTGTATGAGGCACATGATATCATCACCCATGCTCTGGGTTCGCAACAAACTCGAGTGGGAAAACAAGATCTCAATGTGTCACAGTTTGTGCACATTCACACATATCCAGATTTAATAAGATGGCTGTTGTTATGCATGGAAATCCTCTGAAAATAATTAAGCTGTTCTGAAGCATAAGCACCAAGAACAAGTTATACATAACACTCCATGATGAGTTGTTACTTCTACTAGCTTTCCTTGCTAAGTGTAATGAGTGTAATGAGTTACTACTACTACTAGCTTTCCTTGCTAAGTGTAATGAGTGCAATGAGTTACTATTACTACTAATTACCTTCCTAGTTGCAGAAGCACTTGCAGGCAACATGGACAAAGCCTCACCTGTGCTAGACGGTAAGATGGCGGGCCATCTCCGCTTGAGATAGGTCCATGTGCCCAGATGAAGGAGGAAGATGTCACGTTGATGGGGTTGGTGTACCTGTTTTCAAAGATGAGTGCAGCACATCAGTATGACAAAATCATTTTTTAGTGCTGTGTTAGCAATGGCTAGCAATGGCCTGTGTTTACTACTGTAGTGGTTCTGAAACATCATATGGCAATTCCTTTGAAGTAGACAGTTAGCATTAAACTAATTTCGAGTATTTAAATCTGTGGAAAGTGTACATTGCATAATGTTGAAAATCTGGAACAAAGTTTAGTTGTTGTGCTAGCGGAGGACGCACTGTGAGGTATTAGCCAGAGGTCTGCTTAGGACCAGTGTTGTGATCCCATTCATCCTGCTTGCAGCTATGAGTGGATTGAATTCCGTGCTTTGTTGTTCCGGAGACAGGAAAGAGGAGACTGGGCATACCCCCACTGGAGGGGAGAAAGTTGTGTCGCATGGGATGTAAGCAGACATGAACATGTCTGTCGCCCATGCAAGGCCAGATGATGAGTTGACGCCACCAGCTATTGCATTAGCATAGCCCATGAGACGATCAATTGCCCCTGGCAGAGCTGGGCCGAAAGCTATGTATTCATCGTCAGCTACGTAGCCGACCAATGCGTAGTTCAGGTGTGTGGTATTTAAGTCCCACCACAGCTGCATCTGGCCTCCCAAAGGCATGCAGAGTGAGAAGGTACTGTTGAGAGTATCCTACAAGTACGTGCATTTTTGACCACCTATGTTAATGATGCGCACTTCAAATGCAAGTACGGATATTACAGATGCATATTTCGTTAATTATATTCATTACTCTCTGAGAACTGAATCAGACAGAATGAGGGTCGGGTATCATCCACCATACCTGTAAGTTAATGGCCAAAGCTACATCCCGTAGTAAGAACAAATGAAAAATTAGGACACCTAAAAATGTTATTAAAAACATAATCCGATCGAAAAATCAAGATGAATAGTGCGATAGTCTTACAGATCCAGAATGCTCAAATAAATTACAGAATATGTTATTGACTTATGCAGCAGAACCAATCCTTGCTTCCAACTGACAATTGGTTGTATTAGCTCAATTCTGGTGAAAATGACACTCCTAGGTTGACGATGACACCGTACATCAATCAGCAATCTTGAGCTTTCCTTTCAGCTTTGCGATGCATACTCAGCATTTTAAAGGGTGAAGGCATTATGTGGACTAGTTTTGTTGCTAAAATACATTGTAGTCCTGACAAGTAATTTATGAATTACAACATAACGTAAATTACTTCCTGAGGTTCCAGAAAAGATGCTAAACTCGTACGACCTCTACTTACCTCTTTTCCTTCTTGGGTACACGATCATATGCAGCACTTCAGCCCAGCAATTATCTTTGCAGGTATTTCTTATTGAATACTTTTTGGTTTAGAGCGTGATTGTGTAGGCCACACCGTATTATCGTACGTAACTGTTGAATATGGCTGGGTGCAGCCTCAGCACTATTGTTGTATTCCTGAGTATGGCTTGTTCTGTAAAAAATATGCTGCATACCTTCATGGTCCTGAATAACAGTTAAAGCTTCTGTACTCAGTGGCATTCCGTCATCAGTGCTTGTAACACTGAAGCAATCTCTCACTTTGGATCTTGCTCCGCTGATCCAGAGTGTGTACAGTATCGACATTACACATCTCAGCACTGAACTGCTGTCTTCCTCCCTCACAGGCCACTCTCAACCATACCTATGCCTGCTGCATGCCTCTGGGCTCTCAGATGCAGCTCTGGTGGCAGCCCTTTAATGCCACCCACTTCAACTTTGCCTTGGTTGGGGATGTAGCTGACGATCAGTACCTCTCCTTTGGTCCTGTCCAGCCAGGAAGTGTGGACCGCTTGATGGGAGGTTCCAACACTGTAGCAGGGGGTGTGAATTCCTCCTCAGGTGTAGCTTGGGCAGCAGACATGTACCTGGGCTCTTACAGCCCATGTGACCTTTCATATTCCCCTCCTGTGGGAGTCTGTCCGCTCACAACTATGGATCCGTCACTCTCATCCCTGGCAGCCTCTCAAACTGTACAGCTGATAGCTGCAAGCAGGAAGGACAGTGTAACCACTCTATTACTCAGCCGTCCTTTGAGAAGCTTTTCCTCAGGGTGAGAGACGTGATCTGAGATGTATGAAACGTTTGTTACTTATCTGGTTCCTCAGCAACGTATCTCAACACTGGTCGTTATGTACTGCACGTCTTATGTACTGCACGTCTTATGTACTGCACGGTATCATGGCGCATATGTATGATCAAGTGTGCAGCTTGGGCAGGTATTATCATGATGGATGGCTAATTGCTTACTTAATTTATAGCATGTGGTTGTTGCAATTGACCTTGACTTGAAAAATTGAAAAAATGTAGAAAGATCTTCCTCTTTGCCTACTGGTGTCTGTTCGCATCTTCAGGCAATCTGAGATTTTCCTGCCTTTCCCTTTCCTCAGATTACATTCCTGTGTCATTTCAAGTGTAACTCTTTCTCATGCATGTGTATGAAGCAGGTTTGGTATAGGGATCAACCTCAATTCTTCCGCTTCCTACATTTGGACTCATGGACCTATGATGCCGGGTAATCAGCCTCCCTCACTCAGAATGGCCCAGGTATTTATGCACCCAGCTCCAGCTACTCATTTGCTGGAAGAGCAGTAGCATGTTCATGGCATTGTGAGGCCACTGTCTTGGCCTGTCATGTGTTTAGGGTTTAGGGTCTAAGTATTTACTTGGTGAGTTCTGGTTTAATATTAACTCTGTTGAGCCTCGTATCTCACTTAATGCTCGTAGCACGGCATCTCTCAAAATCATGATTATGGCTCCTTACTGAACATCAATCTGGGTGCAACGGGTAATGGCTCTCTCTGTGGTGTTTGTCAGCCAATGCAGGTATTAAAGGCCCACACAAACAATGGTTGACTGATATGCATCATCTTGAGAATCATATGACAGCCTTATCACCAAGGTCTTATCACCAAGACATTATCACCTAGGTCTTATCCATTCTTTCCTGATTTTCAAAAGATGGTTGCAAGTAAGTTGAGAGGAGGTGTAGTGCAATCAGAAAAAGTGTAAATTTGTTCCTCCTGTAGGGCCTTGCTAGCATTTCTTCAAACTCAAATAGCTCTGTGTTGTCTCCTGGATTTGCGGCGCCTGTGCTTTTAGCTGGTGGGGGTGTGAGTGTGAGCTGGATGGTAGGCTCTGAGGGCATAACCTTCATGGTGAGTGTGAGCTGGATGGTAGGCTCTGAGGGCATAACCTTCATGGTGAGTGTGAGATGCATTGTTGGGTCTGCGGGCTTAAACCAAGGTAGGGAGGCCCAGGTTGTCATGTAATAAAGAGTTTAGAAATAATGATATAACATCTTGGGAGACTGAAAGATGCATAGAGGATGAACATCATCTGTTCCCCTTTTTAAGTTTCGATTTCTTCATATGCTGGCTGCTCCTTTACTCTGCTATTATTTGCTGAAGCTTGACATTATATGGAAGGCCTATTTATTAAGGAGTTGTCAGAAGGTAATGCTAGGTCTTATGAATCTCTCCTAATAGAGTCATGTGAACGCACTGCTAGATTTTATTGATCTCTCCTAATAGAGTCATGTGAATCGTGTTTTGTCTGCTGCAAGCATTTGTTTGCTTGCTCATTGGCACTTATATGGACACCTTCAGGTCACAGCAATGCAGGCTGCAGGATGGGCATCCATAGCAATCGGCCAGCAAATGACTGGGGCCCATGCATATGTTGCTTGGAGTCCCAAGGATGGGGTATGGAGGGTTGATGGATACAGCATGACTTCCTTGGATGCAACAGGGTGCGTCTTTTGGACATAGATGTTGAGTGCGTTTCTTGCATTGTGGGTCATCATTGTAGGTGCTTCAGATCAGCAAGCAGTTTTTACTGACTGCAGTCATCTACTCTCATCTCTCTGTGTAACACAACTGTGGGGATGAGAGACTAAAGGCGCATTACATTTGTGCATTACTCTTTGGTACACCAACTCTACTCATTTTTCCTTTTTTTTCAGGCTGACCAGAACCACCCTTTATGGTGGCGGGTCTACTGGGAGCGGTAACAGTAGCAGCACTGGCAGCGGTAGCAGTAGCAGCAGCACTGACAGTGGGTCTTATGAACAAGTGAGCAATGTAACTGTCGCTCGGACCTCCTCCGGGATCATCACTTTCTCCTTCTATCGGCCCTGGATGAGCACAGGAGGTGCTCCTGCTATCGATGCCTCAGCATTGTCTCTCATCTGGGCCTTAGGGTCCAACTGGCAGGTGAAGATATAGAGGATATCCTTAAGGTTTCACAGGACTGTTCCCTGCTTGAAGCATGTTTACAGGTAGCACTTTATGATCCCTCAGGTCATGATCCTACAATCTTCCGTTGCCCTTGCCATTCACTAAAAAGTGTTTTTCTAGGTTTACCTGCGCTGACATGAACATCTATTTTGTAAGCATGCAGCTGATGCAATGTTTATGGGCAGAGGCAGTATGTCAGGAATCTGCACTTCTTCTGTCTCACCCTAATGCCTTAATTCTGGTATTGCAGGACCCTCCCAACGACGGCAACAATCATTTTATACAGAGTGCGGTACCCACGGTCATCAACTTGCTGACCTCATCAGCTGCATCCGGCGCCTCCATTCCTCCTTCCTCCCTTCTGGTTGCTCATGGCATTATGCTGGTGAGCCCTTGTCGGCTCTTAATATCGTCATGATGGGTGTGCAGTACGATGAATTTCACATCCTGGATATTTTCAACTAGGTAAACTGATTTTGTTTTCATCTCTTCTGGTAGGCTGTGGCATATGCTGTGTTGATGCCTGCTGCTGCATTTGCCGCTCGTTACCTTAAATTGGGAGGAGTGGTGAAGCCTCCCACTTGGTTCAGTTTTCATGTAGTTGTTGCAATCCTGTCAGTGGTGACAGCCCTGGCTGGAACTGGGCTAGCACTGGCTTTCCAGGTTAGTCTTCTCTCCTTTTCTATGTTAGCCGGTGCACGCATCTGGTCTTGGAACCATGAAGATATTCAAAGCAAAAGCATAACAGTGCAAACAAGCTTTTCAGCGCTGCTGGGAGGTCCATTATAAATATGTAATTTTTGGACGTTTGCTACAGTTCCAAGAATACGGTGGTGGCTTGTCCAGCATTCAGCTATTCAGCTACCCTCAGGGCTGCACTGGAACAGGGTGCAACAGACACAGCAGCATCGGAGTGGTGAGCTAAATGATTTTCCTTGAACTGCACTGATAAGAGTTTGCAGGTATGTTTGTTTCATCTGTCTTACATTTGTTTCTGATAGTAACTGATATTAGCGCACTGATACCATACATGTATTGAGTACGTGAATTTCTCCCATGCAGGCGGCCATTGTGTTGCTGGTGGGTCAGCCCATTAATGCGATGATCCGGCCACATCCTGTCCCTGCTGGAGAGCCATATCGCCTTTGGTCGCTAAGGAGAGTGTGGGAAATCTTCCATCGCGTGTCCGCAGTGGCAGCCTTAGGCACCGGTATTGCAGCTGTTTTCTCTGGTATTCAGCTGTCAACACTTTTTGATGTTAAGACCTCTACTTCGACAAACTTGCAGTGAGTTCTTCCCTCAGTTTCCTTCCAGAAGATCAAGAGTCGATCCTGGAGAACATCATTATCTTCCCCATCCTGTAACCGGCAGATCATTTCATTTATTTGTTTTTCAACTCAATAGCCCACATAAAGAGATAGCGACTCAAGGTGAAACACAGATATTGTGTCCTTCTTTTGATATCAACATAATTACCTGCTTCTGCAGGAATGGTCTCATCGTGTGGCTCTCCGCTTTGGCTGCATATGTGTTCATCAGAGAGGTGACTGCTGTCTCTCTGTTCGCTTTGATACAGCGGGGCCCCAAAGTAGCTGCAGAGGAGCTACAGGACATGAAACCCTCGACCTCACCAGCAGGTGGAAAGAACATGAAGGTTCCAGCTGGCTCTTTGGCTGAGTCTGTTGCCTCACGCCTCTATCACAGTATCAAGGTCATGCCACATCCTGGTCACCTTGTTCAAGTTCGACCACCAAGTCCAAAAATGGATCAGTCAATAGAAGTGGAGCCTTGCTCTGCGGGTTCCTCCTATAACATTGCAACGGGCACTGCACTGCATGGATCAGGGGGTGACGACTGCAACATCCTGGAGAACAGACCTGTTGCTGAAGGCTTGGAATCCATCAAGGTTGATGGAAGTAGCGATGAGCCTCAGCATGTAGACAATGTCAAGTACATCTCTAATGCTGCGTCTGAGTCTGGTACATCGGCTTCTGCACGTCATGAACTGCTCTGGGCCTGGACTGCTCTTGGCACCACCCTTCTAGCTGCTCTGTTTGCCTTGTTAGTGTCAGCTGGTGTACTGGGTGGGGCTGCCTCCAAATATGAGCTCTCCATCCCCGACCTGGGTGGCAGTACAATGATGCCTCCACCATTCTTGCCCCCAGATGCTGTTGCTACTATCATGCCTCCTCTTCCACCTCTTATTCCCGCTCTGGCCAGCTGCTCCATCCTGTCCGTCCCTGCGCTCCGATCCCGTCTCGGTGACGGCTGGTGTGATTCTGGTGCTCCCTACAACACTCTGGAGTGTGGATATGATGGTGGTGACTGCTGCAACCCATATGCTCCCCTCTATGAGTGTGTGGACCCTGCCTCCCCAAATTATGGCAAGTCTGCAACCAAAGGCTTGGTCTTCCCAGCACCAGTTAATCCCTTGTTCACAGATGCAACTGCAAATCGATCTGTAAGCTCTCAGGGTGTGGTCACCACTTACAACAACTTTTATGAGGTGAGTGACCTGAACATTACAAGACTGAGATTGTGTCATTAACACTGCATTGTGTCATAAACACTGCATTCTCATAAATTGCATTCTACTGGTTTTAAGAACAGGCTACCCTTCATCATGTTTTGATGGTAATATTCATCTTTCAACCGTTACATAAAAAGCGCTTTGATGAGCCCTCGAAGATACAGAGGTGGTCTTAACAACAGAATCCCCGTTGTCAATATTCAGTAGATGCCCTTTGTTTTTCTGTGCTGTCTCCCTTGTGTTGGGAGGTCACTAAACGCATCTGCTTTTATTTATGGTTGTTGTTTGCCTTAATCTGTGTATGTCAGATGAAGTTGCTCATTATCCAGTAATTATAATCCTTGGTTTTATTGTTGTTCTCTGCTTCAGTTCACTGAGAGCAAGACAGTATCCACCACTATCACTCCAACAGCTACGCAGCTGATGACGCTCACTGCACCGGGTTTTCCAGGCTGGACTCTAGTCATCGATGGGCTTGTGGCTAACCCTATAACCTTGGACGTCCGGGACCTCATAAAGTTGATGCATGTAGAACAAAGGGTGCTTAGACACAGGTAAAATGATGGAAGCAGCAGAGTACACTCATCCACAATCACAGCACATTGCAATCTTGAATGCTGCAATATCAGGCTGGGAACTCATAGTCATCAATCCTTCAAGACTCTGCAATTGAAAGACTATTACAAGCACCTTCTAAATTGTACAACAGTATAACAGAGTTCATTCAAGCATTACTATATCAGGTGGTTGACATAGTAACTGATATTAAAGAGATGTGATATCTGCTGCAGATGTGTAGAAACATGGGCGCTGGTAGTGCCTTGGATTGGGTTCCCCTTGCGCAAGATTTTGTCCTTGGTGAACCCTCTTCCAAATGCCACATATGTTAGGTATGCAATGTACCGTGTAACATTATGGTGATATGCTGGCTTCGCTAGGCCCTGCTAGTTCTTGGTCCAACCTCTCCCAAATGCCTCATATGTTAGTTACTAAGCTTCATAAGTAGCATTTTGGTGGTAGACTGGCTGAAGGCCTTTGTCCTTGGTGAGCCCTCTTCCAATTGCTTCCTATGTTAGTTACTAAGCTTCATAAGTAGCATTTTGGTGGTAGACTGGCTGAAGGCCCTTGTCCTTGGTGAGCCCTCTTCCAAATGCTTCCTATGTTAGTTACTAATAAGCTTCATAAGAAGCATTTTGGTGGTAGACTGGCTGAAGGCCCTTGTCCTTGGTGAGCCCTCTTCCAAATGCTTCCTATGTTAGTTACTAAGCTTCATAAGAAGCATTTTGGTGGTAGACTGGCTGAAGGCCCTTGTCCTTGGTGAGCCCTCTTCCAAATGCTTCCTATGTTAGTTACTACGCTTCATAAGCAGCATTTTGGTGGTAGACTGGCTGAAGGCCCTTGTCCTCGTCTCCATTTCAAAAATCTACTTTGATTCGAGGCCTGTTCGTAACTTAAAGATGATTCAGTATCTGAGTCCCAGACCATGACAACCTTTTGGCACTTCATCTCATCAATTGCTAATTAATTTTCACTGATGCTCATCGTTTCTTTTCAATTATAATAGCACATTCAGTGATGCCCAATGCCGACTCGTCTTGGTTCCAGGTTTGAGTCTGCAGCATTGAGTGCTGCCATGCCACTGGTGAAGTCGAATCCCATTGCCTTATTCCCGGGTGTTCCTTGGCCTTATGTGGAGGGGCTTAGCATCGAAGAGGCTTGGAACGACATGGCATTCCTGGCAGTAGGCATGTATAACTCAACGCTACCAGCCCAGAATGGAGCGCCTATCCGTATGATCGTGAGTTATTGTTTTATTGAAGATCTACCCGCCTGTGTTATTAAATGAAGCTGATAATACGCTTGCTTTCTTGAGGATACCCAATCTTGTTTCATTCTCTCTTGCAGCCAAGTAAGTCCACCTTTCATGCACTCTAGATCACAGATAAGTAATATTTATGTATGTACTACCCTGGCTGACGGAGGGTTGACTACTACCCTAAAGGTTTACAGGAGCAGGGTTTTAATTACTATCTGCTGGGACATACCCATCATGATACTTTGTCACCTCAAATTCTTCACATGATGGATATTCTTTTAATTGAGGCAATTCTTTGATGTCGTAGCTGATTCTCTTTTCCTCCTTTTTGTTGATTTTAGCTGCCTTGGAAGTACGGCTTCAAGAGCATCAAGTCCCTGGTGCGCATTAGCTTTGTGGATTATCAGCCAGACAACTGGTGGCAGGAGATCTCGTCAGCAGAGTACGGTGAGATTGGTCATGATGATTGTTCAGTGTGTAGTGTAGTTGCGTCGTATGGGTTGAGTAGTCAAATCAAGTGAAGCAGTAGAGTGATGTTAGGTTCAGAATGAAGTAAAGAATGCATGCTCATTACACCTCATGTGCAGTTAAAGACGTTGTCTCCTTAAGCCTATGCTGTCATTCTCTTGTCTCAGGCTTCTGGGCCAATGTTAACCCAGCTATTCCACATCCTCGGTGGAGTCAGGCCACAGAAACCCTATTCTCGACAACTGCGAGCTCAGGGACTATCTTCCCAACAGTGAGCGTGCATATTGAATTATTTCTTCACTAATCCTTATCTTGATCATGTGTATTTGTCTTCAACAAGATCATGCTCTCGACATTAAGTCACCACTAGGTAGACCTTGGCACAGCCACCATCACATCAGTGCGCTAGTACTCTCTGAAAGCATGAGTCAATATGTATTGCCTTCAATTGATCCTACTTTTTTGTTTTTTTTCTGCATTCAATCATCATGAAGCCTTTCGAATCTGAGATGCGCGCCTTTGTCTAATGATTTTTCCTTTTATTTCCTGCCACATTTTACATGCAATGCTTGAAACAATCCTCTTTTTTGCGTGACTTGCCGTTGCTCATTTGATATTCTGTTATGAAATATGCAGGTCATCTATAACGGTTATGGAAATGAGGTCTCCTATTTGTACCAGAATGCAACATCGGCTAGAGAATACTTTTATTGATATGTGCCATCATGTCCTTATTATTGGTGTAAGCTGAGTAAGTCCTGTGTAATCATTATGGGCAACCTGTGTCATAATGGGGAACCTGGGTAGTCTGGACTGGGGCAGCATATCTGCTGGAGGAGAAGGCGGTGCTGCTTGAGGAGACATCAGATGACTTCAGAGTAAGCACATCACTGTGAGATTATTGCTTAACATCGCAGACAATTCCTATATTATGGGTCACTTAGGATGACCTCTGGTGCTTTCTGCAACAAGAAGGACCATGCATACTACAGATATCATGCTGTAGTAGTTATAGTAGTTAGTAGGAACACTTTCCTTCAACAAGTTCCAGAATAACCTGCCAGAGCAGGTACAACCGAAGGTACAACCTAACTTTGGACAATCTCTACTTCGTAATAATTGTCTGCCTAGGTCATCTGTGATAATTTGTAATGCTTCAGCCCTTCAGTGCACTGTGATAAGTGAGCCTTTAATTGTACATATGCATTTGTGATTCATTAGCAGTAGTACTGCCACCTGTTCAGTACCCTTCATTTTTTAGAATTTGAATCTTTGGTTCTATACCCATTTGATTTTTTCTGTACCTTATGTTCGTCATCTGCCTGGAAACTGTCTCCATTATGCTCCCAGCCATTGTGTATAATGTGTATGTTGCTGCTAGTGCTTGATGTCATTACTGAGAGGCTCTAGTAGCTTGATAGCTCTTATAAGCACAGCTGATGTGGCTTTAAACAATGTTAAACCTAGCATCTGCTAATTAGTCATGTCCTTGTTCTCTTTTAGAAGACTTCTAACACTCGTTATTGTTCTTGCATCACTCGCTTCAATTTAAAACTTATTCCAAAATGCACTCTTGTTTATCAGGTACTGTGCTTATCAACAAAACGTTCATAATAAAGCCTTTCCTGAATCAGAATGAATGGATCGTATTTCCATCAACTAAATACACAACAATTCTTCCTTCTGATGTTTTTGAAAACTGACGCGAAATGAACACCATGTTTCACGCTTCCATGCAGTATAATGTTTACTCCGAAGAAGGATTGTACATCCAACACTGATTTTGTTTTGGTCGTAAGCATTTATAAGTTCTGCAATACTCATCTCCAAATGCTCCAATATAAATGCCGATACATTTAAAATGCTGCATAATGACATCATACCTGAACTAACGGAATTCTATATAAACATGTGCTCTGAATCTGTGCAAATCTTGATCAAGAATTGATAAACATTGCAGGCATGCTTACTCCTCTCTCTCTTACTCTCTCTCCTAATCTGTGCATTAACCCCAAAAGAACAAGGGTTATCGAAGGTTCTTTGAATTACATGATTCAACATATGTTTGGCTAGATTCATTTCGACAAGCACTGTCGCTTGTCTCTGATTCGTATTACAAATTCGTCTGAATTTCATTTAGGTACCTGTTTGAGGCTCATCGACTTGTTTATTTATATATATCTTATTGATATTCATCTCTAGTGATACGTTCAGAATGGGTGAGTGATTAAGTTTTTAATCATTGCGATATGAAGCTGGGCATCATGAGCTGGTAAATTGAATTTCAGGCTGCGGCTCAAGCAGTAGTGCAAATGCTTCGCTGGGAAGACAATCTCAAAACTCTTCTAAATCGGCTAAAACCTCTATAAATCCTGAAGAACGAGCTAAGGCTGCCATTCTGGGGGCGTTAGTTGCTGACGCTGCAAGCATGGGCCTACATTGGTCAGCCTTGACTCTTTCACATTAAGGCTTTACAAAGACCATGTCATTTTAAGTATGCACAATGCAAGTTTCCTGTAATGCAATGGAACAACACTGTATTGCAAGCAGTTCCACGGCTGTGTTTTTATTACATCCTTCATGACACCTTCTCTACCTACTCTCAGGGTCTACGACCAGGATGAGCTAGGCAGCAAGCTGAAGGAGACAGAGCGCATTAATGAACCAGAATTCTTTCCGCCAGTAAGTGTGAAACAATATATCCTGCTTGAAGATAAAACTTTTAAAAATGCAAACCTGCCCCATTATGGCCACTCCTCCTGTTTTCATTTTTTTGACATAATTTATCAGTACCTCTGATCACTGTGACCACATTTCCTGCAATTTTTTCTCTGTTGAAGAATATTGCGTTATTACTTTCATTATCCATGCTAACTGGTTCATATTGGATACCAACATCATTCTACACACACATCTTGGCTCTCCAAGGTCTACGTGTTGTTATGATAATTGATATCAACAAACCACTCACCACATTGCATCAGGTCAATTAATTTCTTGACGTGTAGATCACCTTGCTGCTCTTCATTGGTGCAGGTGGACAGCTTTTACAAGCATCCTCAGGGGGAGTTCACTCCATATGGTCATGAGCTTATGGCCCACCTCAATTTCCTTGCTGAAATGGCAAAACAGGCAGACAAGAGAGATAATATTGACGGAGATGCACTAGCTAAGGTATCAATAATGGCATACTTGATGCAAGTCTATCATCTTCCTCCAACCCTTACTATTGTTGGACAGTCATAGAGAGGCTGGCTTTTCTCATCAATGAAAAAACTGGAGAATAGACATAGGGGTGGTCGCTGTTCAATAGCTAGTAGCTTTGGTGTGGTTGCTTTTCGACAGCTAGTAGTTAAACCCTAACCCCAAAACCTACACCTCAAGCTCCCAAGGCTGCTGCATGCTGAAACTAGACCCTAAACAGATGTCCTTGAGACAATTGTGGACTGCTGCAATTTGCATTAAATTAGCTCTTCTGAACTCCTTGAATCCCTGCAGTATCTCTCAGTGTACTTCAAGACTCAAGCTCACAAAGGGCATTACCTGAATAAGGCCAGCAAGGCTGTCTTGCAGAACGTCCAGGAAGGCAAGCAGTATCCTGAAACAGGGCACCCCTCGGACGCTGAGGCTGGAGCTTTTGCCAAGGTACATGGGAATGCATCGATGCTGTTCCATACCCCCTGGTTGATTGTGACAAAGTATGATGGAGGTATATTATGCATGGCCCTACTTAATAATCAATGCATGATGAATATGTTGTATTATTGTCTCCATATGCAGGCGCCTGCCCTTGTTGCCGTGTTTACCGGTCCACAGCTGATTTCAAATATGGAGACAACTGTGAAAGTCGTTATGAAGAATGAGGCTGCAGCACAAGCAGGAGTGGCTGCAGCTGCCATTCTTGAGAAGGTCGTGTCTGTGAGTAGTAGCAGTTGACAGACTAGATTACTTTGTCCAAGTTTTTATTATTTTTAAACCCTGTAGGGCCATGTACTGCACAAATACCCATAGTGTGTAATGACACTAACCACCCACATGTGTGAGTGTTCAGTTGATGTATTTCGGCAATAATTCCAACAGAGCCTGCTGCTTGTGATTCTTGCTGGAGCCAGTAGAGCCAGTTGTAAATGATTCGAACAGAACCTGCTGATTATGACCCTTGTTGGAGCCAGTTGTAAATGATCCCTAGCCTTATAATACTCTAAAGCCTAGTGTGCCCTTATGGTAAGAGACAGATCACATCTTTCTTCTACTGATTTTGGATCAGGGCATGAGTGTAAAAGAGGCTATCCGGTGGTCCCTTCAGGAAAGTAGTCCACTCTCTCAGACCTGTAAATTACAGATTGAGGAAGCAATGGCGGTGCAGGTCGCTAACTTCTCAAGTGAGTTGTGAAAGGATGTGCAAAACCAGCAGTCATCAAGCGTTTCTCTTAATTATGCTTCAATGTCATAAGTCATTTATACATACAATGCAAACATGGACTGCAACCCCTTGCTGTTTGCTACCACATGCTGCTTTGTCCCACTCTATTCCATGGCAGAGCCTTTATTTCAGGGGTTAAAAAACCTTGGTCTCTTCAAACAGTACCTTTGTGCTGTTTAATTCCCGAGCTGTAAAACCATGCTTGGCCTCAATTTGTTGTAGCCACTGTTCAAAACATGGGCTTATCATGTGGCTTGCCAGAGTCATTGCAGCTCGCACTGTTAGGGGCCGTGACCTATCAGGACTACTCCAGAGCCATCCGCATCAACATAGTGGCAGGTGGAGACAATGCATCCAGGTCCATACTCTTGGGTTCACTACTAGCTGCGCAGGTGATATTATGAGGTCTAGGTTGTAGCTTCATGCCAATGAGGCACTCAGCTAATTACAGGCATGATAGGAGAGTTCAGATAGCTAGCTGGACAGGTTAGGTCTTGGTATGATTATTTGGATGAACCACTCAGTATGCGTTGTGAAAGATGACTGAACAGTTCAACAATTGATATGCACAAGAGTCAGAGCTATGACAGGGAACATTAAACTTATGTGATTGCAATATGTGCCTGTATTATGTGCCTGCACTGACTGCTGTCGCACACAGAAGACATTCTGTTTCTTTACTCAGTTGTGTAGAGCATTCAAATACTCTGTACTGCAGCAATGCGCGTTTACATTCAACGTATGTAAGATGCTGATTTGCCCCAACATCTAATACTTCTGCACTTAACTTTGCCTTTTTGAAAAAAAGGGTTTAGGTTTTGGCTTGGCACACATGACATGTTCACTGTCTATATTGCACAGTACATCATCACTCTTCTGCCTGCCTTTGCGATGTCAACAGTTTGGTCTCGGGGCCATACCAGAGGGATGGAGAGCCAAAACAACTCACTACGTTGAAGCAGAGAGACTCATAGACGAGATCCTTGCTGCAAAAGCTCAGAAAGCGACGGTGCCTGTCGTCACAATGGCTGCTTTGTAATTGCCCTGAGAGGTCCAGAAAGCGCTGGAAGGCCTTGCTCTGGATTGAGTGGCTCAAAGCCCACATGCTTGATTCCTTCATCCTACTAACCTGGACCTTATGAAGAGCATCATTTGCCAGCAAGGCTACAATGAATGATCTTGTAGTTAATAATGTAGTTGCAAATAGATTGGTTATCTAGATTTCATGGTATTTTTTGTTAGGCACCTTGTTGATGTTGTTTTCATTGGTAGAAGTTCATCATGCTGCTGTGCTTAAAAACTCTGCTCAGTAGTATGACCTATAATGTGAAGCAAAAAATAACCCTACTCTTGGGCTCCTGTCATGTCAGGATAATGCATGAAGCTCAAAGTGCCAAGATTTCAATGGGCAAAATGAAAAGAGGCTTGTCTGCATGTAGTGTTTAAGTTGACATTTTACGTTGGATTTAAATGATGATTGGAATGTTTGATTATGCCTCAGATTTCCTCCATCTATTCCTAAAGATGGATAGGTAATAATCAAAACTCCTGTACGTGCGTGAGACCTCAAGAATTGAACAATATGTGATAGTAATTACTTTTATTGTAAGTCAATGTCAAAAGTACTGCAATGTGCATAGGCTCAAGATCCTTTCCAGCTATATCTCATTCGAATTCCTTTATCAAACAATTAATCTCACGATTACAATCATTAACAATGCGCGATGTCTTCAATCTTCATGCAAGTGTTTCTTAAACTGCGAAGAGCCTGTTTTCGGAGCTCATAAACAAGCGAGACAGAACTGCACCCTTGCAGTTCCTTGTGGCTCAGGACGTCACTGTTTACTTATTTATACGCTGTGCCTGTTAAGTGGCTCTGAGTTGCAGACAGGAACCTCGCATGCTGATTTTGGAGGGATTTTCTGTGCTGCAAATGTTCGAGCATTCTGAATGATGTGTGCATGAAATGCGTAGGGTTGATACGGGTGTGAGTACAGGATTATAGTGCTTCAAATTATCTAAAATTTTCATATTGATATCAGAATAAATTAATATCAAACGTAATGGGTATCTGTCTCAGCTTTCAGTAGATATCCTATTGCACCTTCACTGCACGCCTCACAACATTATTAATTAAGAAAGGTCAATTAATGATTCACCTGAACTTGGAGCAATTGCTATCTGATTTATCTAACGCCTAGGATGATGATGGGCCAAGTCAGAAGGGCTGGGAGCTTCGTCAAGCCTGCCAGATGCTACCCCGGACCGTTCTCTCCTGTCAGGGAAAGACAGCTATCCTTTTAGGAGGTCCGATCATTATGAACATTCACAGTTTCCTTTTACCTCAGCTCACTTAGGAGCATCCAAGGACTCTCTTGCAATAACTTAGAATGAGGAACTGGATAATTCGTCATAATGTTCTTTGCTTGATGGACTGGTTCTGATCTATTCTTGTTTTATCTGCTGTATCATCCTTACAGTAATTCTTCATCTCAATGTGTTTTCTTAATCTTACTTTCAAATTTGATCAAACATGGCGATGCTTTAGTCATGTCCAAATCATGCCTTTCTCTGCATCTTAAATGGCCTTAAGTGGTGTCTATTTTTTGAAATGGCTGTAACCCATGTTTTGATTCTACCAGAAAGCCTACTCTCCCATTCAATGGTTGCACTGCAGGCCAAGCTGCGGACACCACTGCCTTCAATGTGAGGTGCTGCTGCTCAGATAATGATAGCCATAGGGAGCATGCAAGCAAGGCAAGTCCTGCTGTATCATAGATGTGTAGGAGGCACAGCCACAGCAAGGAGCCTGGAAGCAAGGCTATACCTGTTGTTTCATAGATGTGTAGGAGGTACAGCCACAGCAGGGAGCCTGCAAGCAAGGCTATACTGCTTTATCATAGATGTGTAGGAGGCACAGCCACAGCAAGGAGCCTGCAAGCAAGGCTAGACCTGTTGTTTCATAGATGTGTAGGAGGTACAGCCACAGCAGGGAGCCTGCAAGCAAGGCTATACTGCTTTATCATAGATGTGTAGGAGGTACAGCAACAGCAGGGAGCCTGCAAGCAAGGCTAAAC
>BEGY01000170.1:19368-52446 GCA_002335675.1 Chlamydomonas eustigma | reverse complement strand
CAATATTGACTTGCCAGTCACCTAGAGTCAATATTGACTTGCAGTCACCTAGAGTCAATATTGACTTGCAGTCACCTAGAGTCAATATTGACTTGCAGTCACCTAGAGTCAATATTGACTTGGCCAGTCACCCTAGAGTCAATATTGACTTGCAGTCACCTAGAGTCAATATTGACTTGCAGCTCACCTAGAGTCAATATTGACTTGCAGTCACCTAGAGTCAATATTGACTTGCAGTCACCTAGAGTCAATATTGACTTGCAGTCACCTAGAGTCAATATTGACTTGCAGTCACCTAGAGTCAATATTGACTTGCAGTCACCTAGAGTCAATATTGACTTGCAGTCAGCAAGGTGTCACATTGCATTACAGTCCTGACTACGTCTCAAGCTGCGTGTGTCATCTCAATACTGCCTTGCGCCATGCATCAGGTGTTCTCCAATCTTGCGCCATGCATCAGGTGTTCATGCCTTGCGCAATGCATCAGGTGTTTTCCAATCTTGCGCCATGCATCAGGTGTTCTCCAATCTTGCTCCATGCATCAGGTGTTCATGCCTTGCGCCATGCATCAGGTGTTCTCCAATCTTGCGCCATGCATCAGGTGTTCTCCAATCTTGCTCCATGCATCAGGTGTTCTCCAATCTTGCGCCATGCATCAGGTGTTTTCCAATCTTTTGCCATGCATCAGGTGTTCTCCAATCTTGCCCGGCTGTTAGATGAATTTGGCCCACGCAATGCTGCCTCCACCAGTCACGGGCTTCTGATGGAGTTCGGGAAGCTACTAGGTGCAAAGGTACCACTCTCAACTTCATCAACCTCATCAACTACCACTACACTGTGTTCATCATCAGGCCTGGCGGCAGGGTCACTTGGACACAGCGACCCATCATCGCAGCTCTTTCGCTTCTATGACCTGAGTAGTGCAAAGAGTAGGGGCTCTACCCTGCATGGCAGCAACAGCACTGCAGGTGCAGGTTCTAGCAAGAAGCTGATGCCTGGCATGCCCGGCTCCCACATGGAAGCAGTTGTGGCCTGCCTGAGCGCTGCCATGGGATCTGTTACCACAAAGATCCAGAAGCCAGAATCAGGAGAGCTGCCTCTCCTCAAGCAGCTGCCATTGGGTAAGGGAAGCCCTTGTGTAAACCTTCACTACGATGCTGTGAGATCGCATGTTATGCAACTGGCTGTGCAACAGGGCGCACCTGCAGCTGACTCAAAGTCACTCAGATCGGTCAGAGTCCCCTCAGAGCCTCACTCTCATCAGCTGCAGAGTCATCTCTGTTATGGCTTCACAACTGCCCTCTTACAGCCAGTGAGCCGTCCCATGCCTTTACTCAGCGACAGCTGTGAGACTGCAGACAGCGTCCCATGCTCTTCAGGTTCTGGGGCCAACAACCCTGATTCACATCCTGCTGCATCTGCAGCATCCTCTACTATCAAAGGTACATCATCCTTCTCAGCCTCTGACACAGCAGGTGCACAATCCCTCACAGCAACAGGCAGCAGCAATGTGAGTAATATGCAAAGCAGCACCTCCTTCTGGCAACACTTCTGCTGGCAAGCTGGTGCCTGGAGGCTCAGTATACACATCAACGCAAAGCAGGCAAAGAGCCCTTCCCGGCGCAGCTACGTCAGCATCAGTTGCGGCCCGCAGGCACTCAAGATGCCACAGAAACTGATAGGTCTCCCTGCAAGCTACGCCCTGCAACTCTGCCATGCTCTCATGGCTATGCTGTTGGCTCCAGAGCCAACCTTGAAACCAGAGGGTCCTATAGGGGAGGGTGTGAAAGAAAGCAATACCTCCACTGAGGCAGGCCCAGCAACATCCGGTGCAGGACATCTAAGGGGCTCTGTTATGTTCAAGGCAGCTCAGCGTTTTCTGGTGTGTTTAGATGCTGTTGGCAAGCTCTCTGAAATTAACTTGGAGAGATGTGGTTTGGAGATGGCTAACAAACTTGACTGAAGGACGTCTGAATGATAGATGCTTTCAGTGCTTCGGCCCAAAATATGGGACCCTCTTTTGCTACCAGGCATTTTCTTTTGATTTTACATCATTATTTGACTCAAAGAATATTAAGACATCAACATGTTCTAAAATCTATCTGCGCCCCTTGAATTTAGTACAGTCTCCTATTAAATAATATTTGTTCATTATGAAATCAATCACTGTACTTGTCCAAAACAAGAAATATAGTTTACTGTCCAATTAAGCCCCCAAGATCATAAGGATGTTAGGATGTTTTATACAAGTGACAACAACTAGATATGTACAATATACACATGGTGCAGGAGGCTGAGCATATTCATAGAGCTGTCCTCTCTGTCTTGCGCTCAGGTAGCTCAGGTACAGTAGCAAGTGGATTAAATCCTTCGCTGCCTCTTTTTCTCAGCTGTAAGAGATTTACTGAAACTACCACTGATACCACCTCGACTTAGCTGAGCTGAGCCCTGTTGCTTCTTCGTCCCTTCCTTCCCACTCTTCTGAGCCAGAACAGTCATGCCTCCCTCTACCCTGGCTACACCTCGCTCATCCACGGTGATGCCAGCAGCAGCATCCCTGGCAGTGTTCTTCCCATACCTTGCAGGAGTGATCACAACACCAGTGGTCTTGAGCACGGCAGGTCTAGTGAGGTTTCGGAACGACGAATCAGGATTGTACTGCACAGCAGGAACATAAAAGGAACATTAAATGGTACATCAGGATTGTACTGCACAGCAAGAACATAAAAGGAACAATAAATGGTACATCAGCATTGCCCCAAATCCAGTCTACATAATCTCTAGGAGAATGTCTTGCTAAAAATATAACATTTGTTGTTAGTCATCCTTCAAAAAATACAGCATGCATGAGAGATTGCCGTCATGATAATTAGTGCCTCACCTCAGGGCCTAGGGGCTGCCTCAGGCTGCTCTCATACACTTCCTTAGACGTGTATGGGAAGGGGAGCGAGCTGGCAGTGTATTTTGCAGCCTTCTTGTCCCATTTCTCACTGATCACTACGTTCCGTATTTTGGCGTCAGATCGGCCAGCAGCTGCCGTCTCCCGATCCCTGTACCAAGCATTAACAGGTGATAAAAAGAAGATAGCATTCATCCTGATGTTTAATAGCCTGCAGACCTTACTTTATTTGGATTATCAATGCAGTGGACACACATTGCAAATAAGACTCCTACTGACAACCCTTACATTACCATGGCAGAGGCATCAACCTACAGACACTATCTACTGATAGCATTTTGCAATTGGAGCATCCACTGCAAAGCACAACCTAAAGCAAAACACAATTTATGAGACAGCCACTCACTTTTTAGCTTTCTCCTTTGCATCTCTCATCCATTTTGGCTCTCTCTGCGCACTTGACCACATCCCCCAGCCAGGTAGGGTGCTGGGCTCTTCTATCTTAGGTAGCTCAGAGGCAACGTCCTCAGCCTTCTCAGCCGCAAACTCAGCTTCCACATCATCGCCTGAAAACACGAATTTGCCAAAGGGCTCACCCTAAAGCCTGAGAAGAAATACTCAGTTCTGACTCTTAACATTCTCACATCATAAAACCTGGTGAGAAACACTAAACTTTCAGTCAGCTGAATTAATTGTTCTATGCACGAGACCGTGACCGCCCAAAATCACCTGCAAAGGCAAGAGAGATGAGGTCCTTCTGCGTCTGAGCCTTCCCTCCTATGGGCCTCATCCCTTCCTTCACCCTCTCAGCCTCTTCCTCACTATCATCCCCACCATCCTTCTCATTGCGGCTTTGGTTACGAGCCTGGGCATGGTGGTTAATTTCTTGAGCAGTAACAGCAGTCTTCTGACCTTTAACACTCCCCACAGAAGACAAAGATGCATCACCCAGCCCTTTCCGCTTCTGCTGGTGTTCTTTGGAGCGCTGACCAGCGATGACTGCTACAGGGCCTACCAAGCTGGGAACAATTGACTCTTTTATCGTAGGTTTAGCTGCTGTGAGGCCTGGCTTGGGGTCTGTGTAATAGCCAAGACCCTGCAGGCCGTTCTTGAAGGCGTAGCCAATCCTGGAGCCAGTGAACGACTTGGAGGGGATGAAGGGCACAGTTGCAACCTTACTCCCTGTCTCATCTTCCTCTCTTGAGGCATTGGCTTGAGGGCGACTAGTGAACAGGTCAGCCCGACCGCTCTCAACTGAACGAGCAGCAGCGGATGAAAAATGAGCGCGGTGTGATGCAGAAGCAGTTTCCACTCTGCGAGCTCCAGAACCCGTTGCAGCTTCTGCAGATACACGATGGGACAGCCTGTCTGGCAGCATGGAGACCCCAGTCCCCCCCTCCAGGGCAAGTTCAATGTCCCGCAGCTCCTCCAAGGTTGGAAGCTGAGATCTCCCATCCTTGACCTTGCCACCAGCACTTCTTACAACATTTGTTTTGGTAGAAGCACTGACACCTTCTCCTACCACAGCCCCATTCTCCTCCCTAACCTTCAGCCTCAAGCCCAACCGCTCAGCTTTGCTTTCTAAATCTTCGTCAACATCTGAGTCCAGCTCAGCATCTCCCACAGCAAGCCCATCCTCAATGTCTTCGAATCCGAAAGGGACCTGCAGGGAGCCTGGGGCCCCTGAGGAAACAAACCTCATTCTCCCAGCAGAGCTAGTAACACTTGATCCTGGCAGAGGCCTGGATCTAGCACCTGCCTCCTCAAAACCTTTTCCTTCCGCATCCTCTTGCAGAATCTGAGCTGCCGTCTCCTGCGCCTCAATCCTCTGTTTCTGAAGGGCGCGGGACATGAAGGGCAAGGAGAAGAGACCCTTCTTAGGCAACGGGGCATCAGCATCACCTGCACCATCAAGGACCATACAAATTCTCTCAGCAAGATGGAAGTGCTTGGATCTGTGGATTAACAGTAATGGAACAGGCTTGGTAGGACACTATTTTGAGAGCATGTAGCTGAAAGGGCAAACGTGCGTTGGTTACAAGCTTTCCCTTTGCAAGAAGTATGGTATGTATGCAGGCCATGTGCTTGGTCATGGGATATAGAAGACGGTTGAGATTTTTGCCCATGTGGAGCAAGTTTTCACATGTGTGCATATCTCAGAAACAGCCTGACAGAAGGAGGACCTTACAGGCTTAGTAATATTAAGACAATACTTTTCATGTTGCACCTCTGCGAAATCATACAGGTTGTTGATGGACTCTGTAAATGCTTTATGAGTTGCTGTTAAAAGGATAGAGCATGATCTTTTTCGCCATGGGTTAAGTCAAAATCAATCATATATAACATGTCATGATGTGAGCTTCCAAGATCATATATAACATGTCATGATGTGAGCTTCCAAGATCATATACAACATGTCATGATGTGAGCTTCCAAGATCATATATAACATGTCATGATGTGAGCTTCCAAGATCATATACAACATGTCATGATGTGAGCTTCCAAGCGAGATGCCAGAAGGGGGTTCATACCCTTGCAAGCTGATTGAAGAAGCTGAAGAACACTTATTTGGCACCCCTGCGAAATCATACAGGGCGTTGCAATGCCCTGCAGATGCTTTATGAGGTGCTACTTACAACTCGCATGTATGATGATGCCAAATCAACAATGGGTATGCCACAGGTGGGAAGCAAGTACCTGTAATGAGGTCGAGGGCTGCTGCCTTGGCTTTGGCAGAAAGCCCTTTTTTGACACGGACGTCTCCTAATGTGCCATCCTCCCCGCCTTCAGAAGAACTGATGTGAAGAGTACATGTCATCTCAGTTTAATTATTTAAGAATGAGATGTGCAATTAGGCGCAGGGGGAATGCACATTTCACCGGGACGAATAAAGCCATATGCGTCAGCTCCTACCTGATTTCATCGTCTGAATCCTCGTTGACTTCATCCTTGCCCTCGATCTTACGCCGTAACGACTGACCAAGCCGCAGTTGTTCAGCCAGTGCTTCCTTTGTGCCAGCATCCATTACCTCTACTCCACGTTTAAGGGCCCTTCTAGCCCATTTAGAAGTATTTCGGTGTCGAAGCGTTAGCCGCTCACGCGCTCGCTCAAATTCTGCCTCAGCCTCTGCAGCGCGCTCAGCATCGCTGTCAGCTTCCTCATCAGCAATAGAGGCTCCAGTCTTCTTTGCATGAAGTTTCTCTACCTGTGCATCGGAGAAGCGCAGTAATCAAGTCTCATCAGCAATCTCCTAAACAGCGATGTACACGATTGACGAGTACGATCTAAACTCGCCTAATCCGACTGTATAAGAGACACAATTTGATTTTGTGTACCTAACTTTGCACACCTTGGCCATTCTCTTCCTGTAGTCTTTGCTCTTTATAGCTTTCAATCGCTTTGCTTTAAGCTCATGGTGGAACAACAGGGACCTCATCTTGGCCAACCGCTCCTGCCTGGCTCTCACCTCTTCCAGGGTCAGGCTCTGAAGGTAAGATCACAGATAAAATTTTCGGGAAAAAGCTGTGAACAGGGTTGCATAATATTTGAAGATAATAAACAGTATACACCTTGTATGCTTGTGCCTAAAAACTCAACACATAGCACCAGATGTTAGCATTCAGCCAGCTGCGCGCTAAGGCACATTTCAGCAGGTCTTTTATCACCTTTAAAGCCAGCTTCTCTTCAGCTTCCTGTACTGCCTTGGCACTAGCAGCGCCAGCTTTCTCCAGCAGCGCTGCCACTTCCTCCTCCAATGCCGTCTCTGGAGTGTGTTGCGCCACAATGGCTTGAGTGGTATTGATGCGACCCACTTCTCCACGAGCTGAGGTGAACACCAGCGTAGGGGCTTCTCGGTTGGCCTGGAGTAACATTCAGTGGTACAAGAATGAAACATCCCATTCACAGCGAATAAGATGAGGACCAAGTCTTGGATGCCTCAGGCAACATTGCCAATTGTGCGACATTTGAATGCCTTAACGAGGACTTCAGTTGGCAACAATAAGCCTTTGCTACAAGATGAGGGGCATATGATAGCATGGGATCATGTGAAAGAGCTGTCTATGGGAGACAGCGTACAAATAGAGTATAGACCCTCACCTTGACAATAGACTGCCACTTAGTGACCTCCTCCTTTGTGTCCTCGTACCCAGCCTTCCGCTCCTGCCTCTCCTTGATCAGGCGAGGCAGCGGAGCAGCCACTGGAGCTACCGCTGCCCCAGCTGCTGCCAGTTTCCTCTTCCTGGCCTTCCCACTCCCTGCTTCAGTGCCTGCCAGCGAGACAGCTGGCTTGGTCTTCAGGTGCTCTAAGATCTTGCGAGATGCAGGCGTCAGTTTCCGCCTTTCATCTGACCCCAAGCTTTTCATCAGCTCCTCTACAGTCAAGTCCCCTGCTGCACCTTCAAAGAGCAGTGATATCAAGAAGAAATGGTTAACAAGCAACCTAATCCGTGTTTATTTATAGGGACTGCCTTGACAGGGATTTGTCTGCAACCTTTGATGCAGATATGCCTCCCTTAAACCAAATCATCAGGCCTTTACTAGGAGGCTTCAGATTGCCTGTTCTATACATCCTTAAGAACTTGACACAGCACCCCTTTCTTGTCAAGACACAGAGTTGGCGCCTGGGCGGTATCATATGCATATATGCATGAGAATGTGGTCAGACTATATCATCCATGTTGGCGCCTGGGCGGCATCATATGCATATATGCATGGGAATGTGGTCAGACTATATAATCCATGTTGGCACCTGGGCGGTATCATATAGATATATGCATGAGAATGTGGTCAGACAAAATCATCCATGTTGGCGCCTGGGCGGTATCATATGCATATATGCATGCGAACGTGGTCAGACTATATCATCCATGTTGGCACCTGGGCGGTATCATATAGATATATGCATGAGAATGTGGTCAGACTAAATCATCCATGTTGGCGCCTGGGCGGTATCATATGCATATATGCATGCGAACGTGGTCAGACTAAATCATCCATGTTGCTGCTAGAGGTTGCCACCAGTTTCACTCAGCACATGGTGCGAAGGATCGATGCACACATGGGCCGTCCTGGGCGGCCGTTTGCCAGCAGGCATCAATGTCACACAGATTCCTTGCAGAGGTCTGGGTGAATATGTCCAAACCTCCGCTACACATCTGTGATTCATCTATTGTAGCTGAAGTGAAGTGACGCACTGATTCCCTCCTTGACCACTCACTTTTGCATTAAGAGTGACAATTGCTGGTCATGTCCGTTCAGCATGATCCAAGGTTTTGCACATACCTGTTGAAGATGATCCAGGATTCAGCCCAAACTCCGTTTCTTGCCCAGCCTCACTGATCATAAGCTGTTTGAGGGCCTGTTTCCTGACTTTGGAGTCCCTACCAAAGCTGACCTTACCAGTGATCTGATCAAGCATTCTCCTGCATGCAATAGCTACTAATTTAGGCGAACTAATAGCAGAGTTACTTTACATGCTAACTGCAGTCAAACACAAGATACAGTAGGTAGTGACAATGTCATAGCCCATTGCTTTAGCAAGTAATTTAAAGCCCTACTTGTAAATTGAATGGTAAGTGCAGTCGTAATTAAGTCAGTACTTACTGATGTCTGTCGTCATCCTTCTCGACATCCCCCTCTTCTTCTTGGGAGAACGCAGGCATCTCAGAATTTTCTGATGCGTCATCGTCCATTCCTCCAAGAAAATCATCGGAGTGTTCCAGGCTTACATCCACGTATCCGCCAGCCTGTAAAGGAAATTCGAATTAGCGACTGCGTAACGGCGAAAACAAACATGTTTTGCAAACTGCAACATCGTCACAGTTGGAACGCCCTCCTGTTCACTATCGAGAATGCTCACTCCAGAATCCTCACGGGGTTCATCAGATGGCTCTTCCACTGAGTGTTCGTCTTCATCACTAAACCACCCAGCGTACTTCATTTTGTCCTCTACATGAAATGTATACATCACGTAGCGGCACAAGAAAAAGCTCAGAGGAAAGGACTCACCCGCTGTAAATGCCATATCTTCATCAATTTCTTCGTCATCAAATGTTTCAGGAAGCTCATACTCATACGATTCGACAGCCTGTATATCCAGTTTGTAAAACAAATTAATGATTCAAAACTTGCAATGTTGGCAAGAGTTGGCAAGAGATTATCAATGTAACATTCCTCACGTCATATCTTGATGAGTTTTTCACTTCATCTGCCTCCGGTTCTTCAGTCTCATACAGTGAGAACGCATTTGCGTTTTTGCCACCTTTTTGCAAAGATTTTGCCCTCTTGGCGCGTACATTGTTTTCGGATGCGTATAGACGTCCAGATTTTGTCATAATTCTGCCTACGCCGCCTCTCAGTAAGAAATCAGTGGTACTAACAAATCCATTACGAACAAAAGCAAGCTCTTGAGGAGCTCGCTATTACAATGTACGAATTACAATGAACTGGGCAGCGACAATGAGTCTGCGATATGGCCATTGCATCCACATCAATCACATCGAAAGTGTGAAGCTGACCGTCGTCATTAGGACAGCTTGCAGATACTCGCTTTGATTTTGTGGCAAGCTGTTGATTTTCAGATCCAATGTGGGCAAAACTCAAAGGTCCAGGACTGCAAAGAGGTTTGCAGCAATAATGCGTGCCGATATGTTTCAGGGATGGCTCTATCTTGTCCATTCCACTGTAAAACAAAGAGAGACCGAACAAATCTTCGAGCATACATAGGAATTATCCCAGGAATACATGCCCATACATCAGGCATCACATGTGCCACAGAAATTACAGCAGCATGGAATTATTTCAGGACGCATCTGTCGAGGGCTTTCATGCTTAAAATACACATATAATTTCACTCCTAATTCCTAATTCACAATCCTAATAAGCAAAAGCGCTCAGATATTACAGAATGCTTAGTGTCAGGATTGACAGCTACAGACGAAGACAGAAATCAGTACCCCTGCGTACTATATTCTGTGAAAATTTTAAGGCCTATTACAGTATTATAAGTCACTTACGATACAAGTGCACATGTGCAGCTCAAACTTGCTCAAAGTCATACAAAGAGCCACGGCTGTGTTATGTCCATATGAAGAGCAAAAACAGAGCTTACAGTGTAAACAACTAGGTCTCATAAATCATACACTGACGGCGACACTCAAAAAAGCCTTTTTCATTATTGTTCCCTCTGAAGCTTCACAGAAGCGGAGTGGTCCTCTCTTAAGTTTTTTCATCCCTGAAAGCTTTAACAACAGGTCATGGCGGCAACCAGCGATCGCTTGGAATACTGTTTACATCATGGATCCAGCACAGTTGGCAACCGCACCAGACATGGTCGAAGTTCATTTAGGCACTGTCTTGTCATGTAAGAGATATGTAATGCATGTAAAAAACAGTCGAGTGCATGCGTATCAAAATGATGTATCCACACTCCACAGATAATATAATATGGTTAATACGGCATCGAAGTAAAATTAGATGAGCCAGATTAACAGGGTATGTTATAAAAAGAAATTATGAGTCGATTTTATCGGCATCCCTGGTACAAACTGGTCATAATCCACACTTGTACAATCAATAGATTGCGAACTTCTAGTACTGCGAACGCTTAATACTATTAATACACACGTTTGGAGATATCTAAGGTAATCTGTGAGATATCTCACAAGGTTTCTTGAAAGATACCTATTGGTTTTCCTCAAATACAAAAACTCGAGGGAAACCATACCCATTCCATGGAAAACCTAGGGAGATCTTCCCCCTCCGCCTTGTAGGGTAATGTCATTATTGCACAGTCCAGAATACATTTAAGCCCATGATGTAGTGCGATGACGAGGTCTGCCTGCTGTACCTGCTATGCTGCCATATGCATTACATCGAACAAATCTGATTAGAAGTACTTTGATCAGAATAGTAATCAAAGGCATAGTACAGCAGCAGTAGCACTCGTAGCACAAGTTACTTAAGTTACTAGGAGAGTAGTCCTAGTGGTAGTACTCCTATTACCTACTGCTATAGTGCTCAATGCAACGGACCTGGGCTTCCGATGCTTGTGCAATTGAAATAGAAATATGTGGAATTATCAGACTCTGACAGTGGGACGCCGTTGTTCCAGGTTGTGAAGTCAAATGGAAGCACCCCTCTGAGCTCCTTCCAATTTTGATTATTTCCAATCCAGCGAATCATGTCCACTTCATACCCTGTGAAATCATGAGGTCAGATGAGTACAGGATGTACTACTAATGGGAATTCTTGCAGCAAAAGCAGAGGAAAAAGAAGAAGGTCCAGCGGCAGGCTAGGCAGGCGGGCTATTACTTTTAGTAATACATTCCTCAGTATCTACAGTATCCTCAGAGAAAGCATGAAATCATCAGGTCGTTGAGTAGATGAGCGCAAACAATAACTACAGCAATAACCAGGAAGCAAGTACTACTAAAGGAACAACGACTGTTAAAGTGCAATAATTGACTTATGGAAAGGAGCTGGTGACCTGCACTGAAGTAACTGATTAAACTGATGAACGACCACAAGAAATGCTGGTCATCATCACTGCTCTTACACGACATAATAAATATGTCATGGGTTAAGCTTGTATTGCTGCAGTGACAAGTAATAGTCTATAGCTTATTATCAAGAAAGGGGCGCACCATTGAATGTCCTAGTGGTGTTATTTGATGGGAAGCAATTGTCAAACCTGTTGATGACCATAGCATCAGGAAGTCATGACTTTAGTTGTTAGCAGGATCACGTTACATTCTACTACTACACTAACTGCTATAACTACATATAAACAGAAAGCTACAGGAGCAGCAACACTGCATTTTCTCCTTTGCTGATTTTAATTTTACTCATCATGCGTAACAATCTTGCAGTCCAAATAGTTAAAATAGTTCATGCTGAACTCATCACAGCAATTACCTTGGAGGGTACACATTTCCATAATTGAGATGAGATCATTCACTTTCATAACAATTATAACAAATAAATTGCCACAACTACCATCATAGAACATTAGCAGGTACATTATGTGATGAATTCGTCTCAACAGGTGTATGGCGGAAGCATTTTTGCTAGCTGAAGTCACAAAATCCTAGGCCTAAGCAGCAGTTAGGTGTGGTTATATATATATCAGGAGTGTCCAGGAGGCGTTCGATATCTATGAATTTGAGCAGCCTGGTGTCAGTCCTTACCCTGTTGTCTGCAGCAGCAAAACAAAAGCAATAACTGTATGAATATTGGCCATCCTTAAAGGAATTAAGTTTTCATCAGCACATAAATTTCACATATGATGTCAATGATACTTAGTTCCATACTAAGCTACTGAGTTGCGTGCGTAGCCTGACATTACTGACATTCTGTTAATTCTGTTCGTACCTGGAAGCATCAGGCAGACTACAATTTTACTTCATCTAAATGTTCCTGCAAGGGGCTCAAAATGTGTCGTAATCATCTAAATTATCATCTGTTAAGCTAGTTAAGCTACTGCTACTACTGCTACCAACAATCTGACTTGAACATTGATTAGCAATATCGTATTCATATATGATAAGAAATATAATCAGAAATATGAATGAACAAAACGTGGATTATGCTAAGTAATGCATATAATGTTTTTTTAGATAGACTGTATTTGTGCATTGCATAATCAGGGCAAATACGACTCTGCTGATACTGCTGACCAAGACATCAACATATGGCGACATCATTAGGCGGCCACAAGGCGGGCGTTCGTCTGCTCGAATGTATTTCGCACCTGCTTCAGCAAAAGCCATAAAATACTACAAAACTATTCTAACAAAACTTTGGCCCTAATATGATCGTGCATAAACTCACGTGTCACATTACAAGTAGCACAGGGACAAGGGATTACCCTAGAGTTATGTTATGGTCTATTTTTATGAAAATATATAAACTTATACAAACAAACTTTGGCCATAATGTCGTGGTCGTGCATAAACTCACGCGTCACGTGAAAATTAGCACAGAGACAAGAGATCCCCCTTGAGTTTGTTAGGTACCAAACGTGTCGTGAGAGCTAAGAGTTCTGTGCAGATATGAACATGCAGTGCAAATTGCTGTCCATACCTAATGTGTGCGTAATTGGAAACTATGTCGCTGTACTTCTACACGACTGATCTAACACCTCAGATTCATTTTTGAGTAACTGGCTAACAAAAACATTAATACTCCAAATATTTGTAAATCGATTATGTCTACGTGCCTCACCATGCGGTTGAGGTTTTAGATGGAGGAAATATTGATGCCCTGCTTATTTCCCAGCAGGTGTCCTGCATGCTAATGACGTAATGCTACGACTGTGCCCCAAAGCAATGTTCGATGTCATCTGCTCAAGATTGGTGAGATATACGTCGTAAGGAACAGGCTTATTGAACGGACTGGACTACTGTTTCATTGGTCGTGTCGACATTTCACTGAATCTACAAAATGTGTGAGACCAATATTTACATCCATTGTTTGAAACCATTTTCCTGCTCACGAGCGCCCTGGAACCACCAGAACAAACAAGATAACAGGGCGCGCACAGTTAGCAGGGCTCACAAGTAGCAATCATATGGCATGCGACAATCAATGATTGTAATGAAAGCTTCCGTACAGAATAAGTACAAAAGAAGGATGTTGCCTCAGCCAGAGTCTTGTGACCTATCCCTCTACTGCTAATCAGATCGAGTAGGTATCCAAATCTAGGTAGGTAGGTCAAATCAAGTCCATGTGCAAATTTCTTTACACCTTGGAGACAATATCAACCCAAGGTTACAAGTCCCATAATGGCCTCCGGGGCGCAGTGTAATCTCTTGAAGTGATGAGGGCGGAATTCTGGGATGCTTATCAGTAAAATCAACATCCACACTTTTTGGACATTTATTTCTCAAAGATGCTAAGAAAGTACCAGTTATGCAATGTACTACTGTAACATAAGCAGTGAGCGGATATCTTACATATCTGAATCATTAGAAGTGCTATAAAGCCTACCTATAAATTAGAGAAATGATACCTGTTTGAACGACAAAATTTCACAAATGAACTTACTACACATTGGGAGTGCATTCCTGGTCACAACGGAAATAACAGAAGAAGAAACATCCGCACTACCTGCCTGCTAATGATGCTTTATCATGAAGAAGAAACATCCGCACTACCTGCCTGCTAACTATGATGCTTTATCATGAAGAAGAAACATCCGCACTACCTGCCTGCTAATGATGCTTTATCATGAAGAAGAAACATCCGCACTACCTGCCTGCTAATGATGCTTTATCATGAAGTTACTCCTGATTTGTCTTCATTCTTTTTTGCCATAAGGCGCAGTTTCAATGCATCTGCCCAACCCATTGTCTGTATGCGAACTCTTCCATTTGGACCAGCATCCACACTGACTTGACCCAGAGCACAGGCATTTGAATCAGAAGCGGATGAACCCATCGTCCTAGTTGTCCTACGCATTAATCATGCAGCAGGATTTCATGATCTCAAAGAGAGTGCTGGCTGATATCATAGTGTATGTTATGATGATATGAAACAGGGCGGAACAAAAGCGTTTGTATCATGATAGAAAAGCTATCAAGGCAACTCGTCAATCAAGTATGATAGAAAGCTATCAAGGCAACTCGTCAATCAAGTATGCTAGAAAGCTATCAAGGCAACTCATCAATCAAGTATGCTAGAAAGCTATCAAGGCAACTCATCAATCAAGTATGCTAGAAAGCTATCAAGGCAACTCGTCAATCAAGTATGCTAGAAAGCTTGTGTGTAGCCTGACGAAGCTGGTGCACATCATGCCATCAAAGATTATCTTCATCAACTAATTATTCGCCATGAGACATTAATCCTCATAACTGAATTACCTGGATTGTGGAGTCAACCTCTCATCATGGTAAGCTGTGACTGCTGTTGCGTTGCTTGGGCTTGAGGAGTGTCGTTCCCCTCCTGCTGATCAACATCCACAGATTATTTGGTCTGATTTATGAAAGAATTGCTGCAACAAGACGTCGTAGTCTTCCTTTGATCAGTATTATGACTAATCGTGCAGACTGACATGAATGCATACTACTGGCAGTCAACAAAAGCATGGTAAATGATGATACTTATCATGGTAATGCACATCATTATTCTCAACATGTGATTCACGCAAGCCTTATGGTTGCACTGGTGCTGTGACAGTGGAGGCTGCTGCCAGGAGGCAACGTTCCGTCCCTGGCAACAGAAGCAATTGCAACAACAGGATCTATCATGATCCTGGCAGCAGCAGCAATAGAAACAACAGCACCTGTCATGATCCTGGCAGCAGCAGCAGCAGCAGCAGCAGCCCCTCCTGATGCTTCTGCAGCTCCTGCTGTCAACGAGTCTCGTACTCCATCTACATCCGACACATGTATGTGAAGCTTAGCATCAGGGTTGACTATCAAATCTATGTCCCCGCCCTGACTTCTCACATGAACATCCGCTACCCCAGAACTCAGGTAAACCTGAGAAGACGGTGTACAGACATCATCCTCGCGTTCATTACACCACCAAAGGCAGTCGTGTTTGTAAAGAAACAACAAAGCTCAATTCCTGTTGATCAGGTGGACCATGAGATCACTACTGTGCATAACCAATGATCAGGACCATGAGATCACTACTGTGCATAACCAATGATGTGAACTGCTTGACAAAAGTTTTAGCGATTACAGATCTTCTCCAGCCAGCAGCAGGGAGACCTAGGTCAACAAATTACTATCATCTAAAGAATTGACTACATTATGGACCCAGGCCATGCAGTTTGACAAACTCCTGCAGCATACTATTCACAGCATGGCAATGCATGCACCTTACCTTGATGTCCCCCCCAGCTGAATCTATATGAGCCCTCCCGTCCAAGCCATTGACAGTGATGTGTCCACCATGTGACAACAGGGATGCAGAAGTACTGCAGTCAAGGTTCCCAATGCTGATAGTAGAACCACCTAGGAAATGTTACACAGTAGAAGAAATTACAACAGTGCAAAAATGAAAGCAGTCAGAGCTGTTTGAGCTGTTCAAAAACCCAAATTTGCCTCATAAAGCGATCCCCGCTGAACCACATGCTGATGCTAATAACATAGTATATTATTCCTGCAAGATACTATGTTACTTAACGCCTTCAAAACCAACAACATCGCGTTAGCTGACAGTCTCATGTTTCACGCACAGGATAAAAAAATAGTAACACAGATTTGTTTTTACTACGAGAGCACCAAAGCTGGGGCTCGGTACAATGTGCCACCTGCAAGCAACAATGTTCAATCTGCCAGAACAAACCGGCATAACATGAAGGCATAGGCATACCTGATTCTACACTCACAGTCTCCCCGTACACAACTGTCACATTCACAGCACTGGCAGACTTGATTGCCCCATGCAAGGCTACAAAACGCTGCAGTTCAACAGCGCCCTCTCTTGTTTCCACTCTCACTTCTGAGGCACTCAGCTCACGACCCTGCAAGATATAAAGTATGTGATAAGCGAACGAGACTGAGAATATGCGTAAGGCTCAAGATGAGACCAACTAACCAACGCAGAAATAACAAGCCTTCGGACACTCCTGAAACCTCAGCAATTGATTGACTCCTCATATCCTCCACAGCCCTCTTACTTTCAGCGAGCCTCCCTCAGTGTTGATGACAGCTTCGCCAGCTTTGATGGATCCTACTTCTAAGCTCCCTCCCCCAGTACATGCCTCAAAGTCTGCTTCATTCACTCGGCCCACTTTGAAAGAGCCCGCTCCTTCACACACCAAGGAGTTTGAAAGTATGAACAAGCCGTGATAAAGTTGAAAACACTGTAGAAGCTGTAGATCAGCTTCCACCTCTATGTCTCTCACCAATGTAGGTACCCTATCTTTGCAATAAGAATACTCAGTAGCGAGAAATGTACCTTCAGGACTGTACAGCTTCACATTTATCCACTTGTCAGGGATAAAGGCTGTCAGTCTGCCAAATGCTGACTGCTGCTGGTGGGGGTGGTATGTTTTGACCTCTGTAACATCTGTATAAGGGCATCAATAACCAACTTCTGTTATCATCTAAGAGACGATAGGAGAGATGCATACAGATGTAGGTGCAGAAGGTACGTCAAGGAAAATAAATAACCAAGATCAGAAGTGAGAATTACTGAGCTGTAAGTTATGATGCTACTATGGAGTCTGTGAACATCCTTATCATACCAACGGTGACTGTCGAATCCGACTCCTCTACACTCTGCAGTTTCCAACCACTTGCCACTGCTGCAGCATCAGGTGCATGCTCCTGTGAGCATTCAATGTCAGGATGTTCAGGCTTTAGGGTCATCGTTAAGTTAACTCATGGCAGGCGGTCTAATGTAAGGTCGAGACCTGAAATGATGCATTTGGAGCACCCATGACCCCTTGAATATCGACAGATCTCCCAAGTGAGGTAACGCACAAAGTGCTCCTTGGGGGCATAGATACATCGTCGCTTAAGCTGAGAGAAGAAAAGAGTGAGCGCATGCCTTCGAAAGAACATAATATGGAATCCTGGGGTACGTATGCTTGAGCTATCGAGATTTTTGAGCACAATTTTAGGGAATGAGTCCCCCAAGAGGGCATCAGCGATGGGAACAACAGTCTTGGTAGAATGAGCATCTTGGCCAATTTATTTTTTAAATGATTTAACCTAGAGACATTCTGAAGGGCCTGTCCAAAGAGCCACACGAATCAAAGGAGGCAGGAAGGAGAGGAAATACAGCTTCTGAACATTTTAAGACGTAAATTACAAAAACGATATCACTATGCAGCCAATGGAGCCTCGGAGCTTGCTTTACGCTTTCGTTTCCTTTTCACTTTGCTTTGCTGACTCAAACTTCCAGGGTCCAGTGCCTTCCTGCTCAGAACTTGGGCCTCCTTTTGAACTTTCTTCTTGGAAGCAAGGGGGTTCGGCCCCTGAATTAGTGAAATGACCGACATTGTGCTTAGGAGCTATGATAGCATGATGATGCCTCCATCTACTGCATAATTTACACAGCCAAAAATTATATATTGTTTCTCTTCCGAAAAATGAACATGGACCTGCCCTACCTTAGCCCTGTTCCTTCTGTATTTCACGTTGGTGGTTAGTTTGGGTCTGATCAGCTCTAGGTCCTTAAGGACCTCGCTCTCTCTCTCATGGGTAGGAAGGGAGCTATTTGCCACTTCAGCCTGTTAAGTGCACAGAATTGTCACGTAACAAATTGCACCAATGCCCAACATATGTTGCCCTTGTTCCTAGAAAATTTCGTTGAACTCAGAAAGACTATTGTAATTGAGATTGCTCATCAGATGAGATTAAAAAGATGTAGAGAGAAAACATATTTCTTGAAGTGGAGAGTCATGCAAAGCAGCACCCTTACATCTTTGGCAGTCCTCTTGGTCATCTCAGAGGGGGTGTCAAGATGGATCCCGTTAATGGTGGCATAGATGATGGGCGCACCTGGTACCTGAAGAGTACACAATGTGTAGCAGTTACAAATCCAGACTAAGCGAGCATGAGCATCATGCAGGCCTGGAGATTTAGAGAGCAGATGCAGGTCATAACCAGAATGCTTACGAAGGGATTTGCATTGAGTGGATAAGTTGTCATGATGTGAACTTCCTGTGCTGTTACCCAAAACTGGTTACTATACCCTAAACACTCCCAAAGATAATCACTTCCTAGGAGCCAAAACTCTACCTTCTCAAGTTCCTCTCGTAGAGCTTTGTCTTGTGTAGCCACCCACCAATGCTGTGGATTTTTCTTACCTGCTCATGCCAGTTCAAGGAACAGAAGATGATGTCACTTGCATGTTCAAGGAACAGAAGATGATGTCACTTGCATGTTCAAGGCTCGGATTATGTAACTCCATGTTGTTCAGAGCACAGACAGTGTCACTTGCTCCACAGGCAATTTAAAGCAAGTGAGATTAATGAAAATTTAGAGGTATGACCATTCTTTACTTTTGATTGTCTAGACAACGGGGCACGTGACAAAATTACCTTTGATTGCCTAGACAACGGGGTACATGACAAAATTACTTTTGATTGCCTAGACAACGGGGTACATGACAAAATTACTTTTGATTGCCTAGACAACAGGGCACGTTACAAATTTAGTGATACTCTTCTTGTTTAGCTTTACGTAGTAAATGACATGGATGATATTTTTGCATAGTAGGCATTGTTCTTCACTCACCCACTTGGATAGTAGGCATAGTCCTGCACTCACCCACTTGGCCACGTATGCAGTCTGAAACAGGTAGCCGACGTTGCACAATGACATCAGTATTGCCTTGATGAGCATAGTCAGCTGATTGCAGTGTTGAAGAAGCTTTATTCTTGTCCTCTGATGTGTTTTCAAGTTGAGTGCCACAACCAGGCTTGTGAACTGTGGAGGCCGCATTTTGGATAGACTGGTGCGCATGATCACCATCCTCCTTCTCACAGCTTGCATTGTCTTGTCTGGATAGATTTGTGCTGGAGTCCATGCCCATTGGAGGTACCCCCATCTTGCCATGGCCACAATAATGCAGCTGCAGGTTCTTTGCCACCTTAACAGTGTCCTTAAACTCTGGTCCCAAGCTACGCAGCTCTTGCATGATGCATGGTGTTACGAATGGCTTGCATCGTCCTCCAAGTAAAGTAGCAAGGTGTTTGTCAAGATTAGCAAGGCTGCACCAAAGCAGATGATGGGAGTGAAATCAGTTCAGAGCTTAGAGATTAATACAAAGGCCTTTTATCATCTTTTTCAGAGCATATTTGAGAGACAACATCTATGTGCGCAGTAGGAACACAATAACATCGCACTTGGAAGACACCGTTGCATGGATGAAGTTACCATCAAGCAACACCTGCAGGGAAGAGGGATCGAAGAAGTTTTGTTCGAAATTAAATAATATCACGAATTGTAAGAAGTATAAATGACTCAGTACAGGTGCCAACCTTGAACGGCTCATGTAGATTGTAATTGACTTTGTAGAAGGCGACGGCTCGAGCTGTCTTCTTGTGCTTCTTTTGTCGCATTGGTATTCAGATTGCACGATGTAAGTTTTCAACGTAAGAAGCCGACCTGGAGAAGTTACTCCGCAGTGTGAACAGGATTATGTTTATCGCTTACGTGTTACTACCGGGTCTTAGCCAATTGTCTGTTATGGAGCATCAAGGATTTCTAGTGGCCGTACACGTTGGCGCTGGGAATCACTCAGCCAAGAAAGAGGATAATTACAAGAGAACCATGTCCGTTGCTTGCAATGCCAGTGCAGCAGCCTTGCAGCAGAGCAAAGGTGCTCTGATTTCATGTTGTGATGCTATAAAACACCTAGAGGTACAGATAATGGGCAAGGGCCTGTAAGTGTTTGTTTTCAATCTCAACATGTGTGCAAATCATTATCACTAAGTCCTTTCACATTGTGAGCAGGATGATCCAATCACCAATGCTGGAGTTGGCTCCAACCTAACATTTGAAGGTTATGTGCAGTGCGATGCAAGCATCATGAGTGGGGATGGGCTCTTTGGAGCTGTTGGCGCTGTACATGGTGAGCTAGCTGTTGGCCGTACACGTTGGCGCTGTACATGGTGAGCTAGCATATTGTTGGCGCTGTACATGGTGAGCTAGCATATTGTTGGCGCTGTACATGGTGAGCTAGCATATTGTTGGCGCTGTACATGGTGAGCTAGCATATTGTTGGCGCTGTACATGGTGAGCTAGCATATTTGGGGTGCACTGAAAGTAGTGCGTGTGAGTCCTGCGCTTACATAAGATACATGACCACTGCCACCAGCAATCGATGAAGGAGCAATCAAGACAGTCCTTGACACGCACGCAGGCCCTGTATCTCAGCAGCATGACTGTGCTGCAGTCCTAGAGACAATGATTTGCAATTATTTTCAACTACATCATGCTCCTGCCCATCATAGGCGTGAGACATCCTGTGCAGGCTGCGTACTTGCTGGCAAATGAAAGCTGTGAGCCCATGACTTGTGGGCGGGTGAGACCCATGTGAGGGTGTAGAATAACTGTTACCAACCTACCTAAATGCATGGTGTCGTACAGCTTTCACAAAGCAGTTCAAATCCAATCCTCCTTTACTGTTTTGCTCCCCTTTCACCTGATCAAATGCTCAGCATGCTGGTGTCTGATGCTCACCTTTCACCTGATCAAATGCTCAGCATGCTGGTGTCTGAGGGCGCACGACGCTATGCAGAGTCCAGAGGTCTAGAGGTAGCAGCAAATGATCAAGATCCTCAGGTGACTGATAGTCCTCTCACACCAGTATGAAGTTTGTCAATGCATGTGTTGCTGATTCTGATATGTTCCTCAATATCAAAGCCACTTAGTGCTTGTTCAGAGCCTCTCTGCAACAATAACCATGCCATGGACGAGTGCCCAACGTGATCAGTCTGTGTTGTTTTGTTCAGAACACTGAAGTTGCATTGTCGCATTTTGTATTTCAGTACCAAGTGACTGATATGGCCCGGCAGGCCTGGAGAAAGTATAAAGCTATGGTGGAGTTAGCAGACACTCAGAAAACTCAGCAGCAAGAGGAGATTCCAAATTGTCGTGGTCCTGACTCTCACAACCATGACAATCCCCCTAGTCAGCAGCAAGAGGAGATTCCAAATTGTTGTGGTCCTGACTCTCACAACCATGACAACCCCCCTAGTCAGCTGCAAAGAGAATTTGTGAATAAGCCCAAAGCCCAAATTAGGATGCAGGATGCAAGAGGCGACGGATGTCAGCCAAGATTAAATGTTGGGGGCCTTGACGTGTCCTTGGTACCTGAGAGTCCTACTGCATTAAGGTAGGAATAAAGTTGATAGCACTATGTCTAGTTATTGGTACCTGAGAGTCCTGCTGCATTAAAGTAGGAATAAAGTTGATAGCACCATGTCTAGTTATTGGCTGAGAGTCCTACTGCATTAAGGTAGGAATAAAGTTGATAGCACCATGTCTAGTTATTGGCTGCGTCATCAGATTTGTTTATATGACTTTAGAGTACCGTGCAGCTTTTATCGCCGTGTCAATTCAACATAAAAGAAATACAACATGTTGAGAGGAAACAAGATGCATCAAGGACTGTGTATCCTTGAAGACGCTTCAGTGATTGTTATCCTAAGACTGCTTGTCTTGACAATGGTTGACTTCAAGAGGTTCAGAAAGCATTCCTGACAGCCTGGATACTACTAGCCTTGTCCATGATACGGTGGGTAGTGTAGTAGTGGATGCATGGGGTAGGACGGCAGCTGGAGTGTCGTCTGGAGGCATTGCCTTGAAGAGGGATGGGAGGGTGGGGGAAGCTGCCATGTTTGCATGTGGCTGCTGGGCTCAAGATTTGTGCCTTGAAGACGATGAAAGGACAGAAGCCTTGATGAGGCCACCAGCATGCATTACTAAGCAGGCGGCGGGAGTTTCAAGGAGAGTGAGCGCTCCTTGCTATAACATGAGGGACCATCCCAACACTCATGGGAGTGAAGAGGTCACAGCTCATTGCGAAGGCTACCCAGCACAAGGTGAAAAGTTGGTTAAAACAGTTGGTGCGGAGGGTCTACCAGGAGCCAGGGTGTCAGGTGTTGCTGTGAGTGTAACTGGAGTGGGAGAGGCCATGATCCGGGGTTTAGTGGCTAAAGAGTGCGGGGTGCAACTGCTTTCCAGGGTTGACGATCCTGTAGATCAGGTGATGATGTCCTCTGCAATGTTATTACTCGGTTGTGTAGACAGAGACCCTTGCAACAATCCTGATTTATACCCTCGCCCCTCGCCTCCCTCCTTCCCAAGTAAAACCCCCAATTCCAGAGACTTTCTTTTAGAAATTAGGGAGATGTTTTGATCCTTGGCTCCGTGACTAAAAGGCTTAAGAATCACGAGTGATCTGGCACCTAGATTTTTTTTCATCCTTTGTTTCTGAATTGGAGGCTTTGGTGTTTAGAGGGCATCATTCATGGTCCTCACCACTTGATCTTGTCTCTGCTAAATGCAAACTACTGGTTGTGGTACTCCTCAGGTTGCTAAATGCCGACTTCTGGTTGTCGTACTCCATACAGGTCCTTGCTGAAATTCTGAGGGCGCAGGGCAGTGGCAATGTCTATCCCAGCTGCTGCTCATCATCTGAACCTAGCGATGGAGGCATCCTGGCTGTACGTGTCAAGCTGGGCAATGGCAGGGTGAGTCACACTTCATAACAGGAATTTGTACAACATAATGAAGCACCGCATCACAGCATTATGTCACATGCTCTATGATTGTTGTGTCAAGGTTGAAACAGTTTGACCCTTAAAACTGAGAACCTCCTTTTCTGAGGCATTATGTCACATGCTCTATGATTGTTGTGTCAAGGTTGAAATCCTAAACCCTAAACCCTTAAAACTGAGAACCTCCTTTTCTGAGACATTATGTCACATGCTCTGTCATTGTTGTGTCAAGGGGAAACCCTAAACCCTAAACCCTTAAAACTGAGAACCTCCTTTTCTGAGGCCTTATGTAGCTCAAGTACTCGAATTAATGTCTGTGCCCAACAGTTGGTGATTTGCACAGCTGCTCATCATCTGACAGCAACTGGGTTCTTGTAAATCTGTGACCTGGGGCTGTCCAGTTTCATGATGACATGCTCATTCTTTCATGTCTGCACGCCACAGGTTTGGAGTGAGGTGGCTGCTGCACACACTGCTCCTTCTATGGGCATTGGCTATCAGAGTTCTATCTCTTCAAACACTGCCAGAAAGGAGACAAACACGAGCTGGGATGGTCATAGTGATGAGAATCAGTCTTCAGGACAGACTTTGGGGCCTCTGGACACTAAGAATGATCAGCCTTTGGCGGGTTCTATTCGTGACCTAGAAGGTACTGATGACAGAGATGCTGATGCTGGAACCTCTATTCCTCACAGAATGAAGGACAGTGTCCTGCAACCACCACACAGACAGTCTGCTGTGCCTGAGCCTGAGGGAAGGATAAGTACTGCTTCCATTGCTTCTGAGTTCAGAAGGCAGAGATGCAGCACTACGTTGGCTGACACCAGCCATGGTATTGATCAGAAGACTGTCAGGTCCTGTGTTATTCTCCGACAGGCATTAAGTAGTGAGACTGCCTGGCGGTTGAACAAGAGAAGGAAGTTCGCTACCTCGGAACATGATAAGATGCCAATTACTTTAACTCCTTCTGTTAGCACATGGGCTCGACAGTTTTCATGGAAGCTTCCATGAGGCGCAATGCTGCATGATCCTAGTTTACTCCATCTTGCTACTGAAGAGTTGTAATGATATCGCTTCGCTAGATTTTAATATGATGCACTTCGTTTGTAGGAATCATTATAATATGAACGTTAGGAGTGCTTTACTAAACAAGCACAGAGCCTGGCCAGGAGAAGTAAGAGAAGTACCGATGACAGAAATATACATCATCATAATGTCACCACCAGCACAAACAAAGGAAGATTATATCACCAAGTTTAGTCAAAATACACATATGACAGTCATCAAGGGAATTGTCAAGGTCTGATAGACAGCTTTACTACAGAGCCACGAAGAAGAGTATTGGAGTTCATGACCCCTAGCAATCTATTAGATGGCTGCTGCACATCATGATGGGCTCTTTGATCCTGATCACTATGGCTTACAAGACTCCTGGTCTTGAATCTCGTAGGTCCTGTAGGTGAGCTTAGCTGATGTTGATGTTGATGTGCCAAGATGCTTGAGTCAAATGCCTTCAGCCTTGACCCATATGATACTGTGGAGGACATGGAAGGCATTTCTAATGGAAGTTGCACGGCCCCTACTACCTGCTCCTTACTGAGATCTGATGATATAGGAATTGATGAGTCATGCCTTTGGCCCATTATCACAGGATTGGATGTGGCTGAAGACAGATGTGTGGTTTGTTCGATGCTGATTGGCATGTTGAGCTGTTCAGGAGGGTCATCCACCCCCCTGCCTGGTAGGCTTTCACTTGGCTTCCACCCCCCTGCCTGGTTGGCTTCCACTTGGCTTCCACCCTGGCTTCCACTTGTAGTATTGACCACAGATACCATAGACTGAGTTTCTGGCACTGTCTCCATTGCAGTAGCGGGAAAGCTCTGGGTTGGATCCAGACTCACAGACAGTTCACGATTTGAGTCGTTACTTGAGATCTGGAATAAAGTGTGTTTGGCTGAGGCAGTTTGTGAAGCGATGGAGGGGCTGCGACTGCGATGCTGATCTGTACGCAATGGAGGGCTTCTTGAGCGCTTGGGTGCATCAGGAGAGGTGGGCCTGCTGTCTGAAACAATGGGAACTTGAGCAGTTTTGATGGCCGGGTGGGCCTGATCAAAGGCAGACCCTGCTGTTAATAGAGAAGGTTCAGGTTGCCGTATGCGGCTGGGGGCATAGCGAGAGAGCTTCCAGCCTGAGAAGCCACCAGCAGTGATGCGCCAGGCGGGGAAACTGAGCGGTGCAGAGACGGGGCGAGGGCGTGATGGGTAAGGCAGACCATTATGGAAGTAACATGGGGCGGTGTCAGTAGGCGGTGTTCGCATGCCACCTCCCTGCGACATTGACTGTGCGTAGCATTGCTGCTGTGTTTGGAGCCTGAGCCATAACAAGTATACTCAAATCAGTACATGCAAATCAGTATGTGCAAATGTTTGACTGCTATGATAATGAGCTAACACTCCACAATGTCAATTTCACCCCGCAGCGTGATTGAGAATCTTGATCAAACAGGACAGAGTGCACCATATGGGTTCATGTAGGGCTTGCAATAAGAATGCACCATATGGGTTCATGTAGGGCTTGCAATAAGAATGCACCATATGGGTTCATGTAGGGCTTGCAATAAGAATGCACCATATGGGTTCATGTAGGGCTTGCAATAAGAATGCACCATATGGGTTCATGTAGGGCTTGCAATACGGATGTTGACCCTAAACTAATCTAAACTCCTTTGAAGTCTGGACACCTACCAAGCTATATGACAAGACAACTACCAAGCCATGACAAGACACCTACCTGGCCATGACAAGACACCTAACAAGCTACATGACAAGACACATACCAAACCATGACAAGACACCTACCAAGCTACATGACAAGACACCTACCAAGCCATGACAAGACACCTAACAAGCTACATGACAAGACACCTACAAAGCCATGACAAGACACCTACCTGGCCATGACAGGATTTTGTGCCCCTTGACTGCTCTTTTCATTCGGCCTCCCAGTCTGTCCTGTTGTCCCCTCCTTATGCCTATGTTTCCCCAATGCCTTAAGCCCTTGACTGGAGAAGAGGTTGGTGGGAACACGCATCCTACCTGTCACATCATCTGCAAAACCCACAATGTCTGCAGCTCCCTCAACCTGTTTCTTGGAAGCTTCATCTGCCTGATCTGCAGCTCCCTCAACCTGTTTCTTGGAAGCTTCATCTGCCTGATCTGCAGCTCCCTCAACCTGTTTCTTGGAAGCTTCATCTGCCTGATCTGCAGCTCCCTCAACCTGTTTCTTGGAAGCTTCATCTGCCTGATCTGCCAATTTTGAATTAGACCCCCGTGCGATGCTCTTGTACGGATGCTTGTTCATCGATGAGTTAGTGGGTGCTGTGGAGGGTCTAGATCGGGAAGCTATGACAGTAGGAGGTGTAGGAGCCTTGACAGGGATCATCTGAGAGAAGGTATGAAGAAAAAATGAATTACTCAGCAGGAGAGATGAGGGAAAAGCAGGCAGATGGAGCCAACTTCCATACCTTAACAGTCACAGTTCAAAGCATTGCATTTAATTAAAGAGTGGAAAGTCAGACTGATTTTATGATCGGAAAGAAGAGTATTCCTACCTCTCGCTTGGAGAGCACTCCTAGCTCTCCCTTGGCCATGCCCATGTACTGTATTGTGAAGGTGTTCTGGGTTCTTGCAGTTCGGATCATATCTGTAGACTCAAAAGGCTCTGTGACCTCCTCTGCTAAAACTAAACTTGCTGCGCCAGGATTGTTATCTGCAGTAGAACCTACATGCCAGAGGCTGATATCAGTGAAAAATGTATCAGCACATTCCTTCTTTGACGCGCTCTGCCGTTTGTCTGGCCTCTGTCCTGACCGCAATCGCCCAGACGGTGTTAATGGGCGTTCCCAAACAGAAGTGTCCCATCTAGCACTTGAAGCAGAATTTTCCTCATTGCGAATAGAAACCATTCAGTTCGTGTTGCGTTGGAGTAGACACGTAGGAGAAGAGGAGATGCAGTACAAAAAACTCATGAATCTAAGCCTTGGAGAAAGTTCGATGTTTATATATGTCACAATTTCAAGATAAGAAACACAACATTCAATTTGAACTGTTTTGAAGGAGGGTCATCGCAAAACGTACTCTCCTCCTAACAGCCAGTTCATACTTCCAAGCAAGCATTCTTGTCATCGTGACCAGCTGACTTATCTTTAGGTGGGCAGAGTGCAAAAAATTCACAATATTTACAACCACAAGTTGATTAACACTCATTGGTAAAATGAAAACTCTGTATCAGATTTCTTGACATTGGCTTTGTAACCCTTCTCGAAATCCTTTGGCAGAATCACATACCTGCAAACAAGCATGAGTTACCAGTTACTTGCAGGGTTCAGTGCAAGCTCATCCTTGCATGCAAATCCTTTATGAGAGAAATAATTCGCAGTAAACAGCAACATAATTATAACAGTTAAGGCGCACCTGTTCTTGCGAACTGCATGCATGCCTGCTTCTTGACAAATGGCAGAGATCTCTGCAGCGCTGATCTTGTCAGGTCTAGATACATAATCCTCCAAATCCACCTCATCACTTAGATTCATCTTGCCTGTGCATACCTAATGAGATACAGTGCAAAATATCCAGCTTTTAAAACATTGACACTTTCAGGGAGCAAATCTTCGGTTCAGTCGCAGCAAAGGTGCATCTCATTTGCCATACTCTGAAGTTTACAAATGCAACATCTTGCAGGAGACACTAAATCTTATCTTCTCACTATTCTTCGTAATCTAGGAACAAACCTGGAAGATCAATCGCTTTTGTCTCCGGTCAGGAAGAGGGAACTCAATCTTCCTGTCCAAGCGCCCAGGACGCAACAAAGCAGGATCCAAGGTGTCAGCTCTGTTGGTGGCCATAATGACCTTGACATTCACTGTTTGGTCAAACCCATCCATCTGGTTTAGGAGCTCCATGAGGATTCGCTGCACTTCTCGATCAGCACCAGTCTGGGCATCAAACCTGGCAGTAGCAATTGCGTCCACCTCATCAATGAAGATAATAGCAGGGGAATTTTCCTTGGCCAGGCGGAACACATCTCGCACCATGCGCGGACCCTGCATTTCAAATGTTGACACCCTTCACCATTTACACATTTGAAGCAGGATTTAGGGCTCTTGATTACAGCAAACCTTCTGCTACATGGTCGTTAGGATGAGGTCATGCTGTATATTTCATATAATTACTGCCATCATTCACTTCCACAATGCCCAAACCATTCCCTTTACACAAGTACTGTGAGCTAGTGATCTGTGACAAATGAAGCTTAAAAGGCTTAAAAGGGTGCTCATATAATTCTCACCTCTCCAAGATACTTCTGAACAAATTCTGAGCCGACAACGCGAATGAAAGAAGCTGTCGTATGATGAGCCACTGCTTTTGCCAACATCGTCTTTCCAGTCCCTGCAGGATATAGTTTCATTCATAATTATCTTATGGAAAGAATCTAAAGCGATGATGAAGTGTAAAGCATTACTCTTGGCATTACCTGGTGGTCCGTACAGTAGTACCCCACGTGGTGGGTCAATGCCTAGCTGCTGATAAAGACCAGCATGCGTGAGAGGGAGCTCCACTGCTTCTCGGATCTCTTGTTTCTGAATGTCGTATCCTCCAATGTCCTGAAATGTTGGAAGAGGTCGTCATGATGCATCTGTTGAGAGGAACGAGCTGCATGCTGTCGTACTGGATGTCTCACCTGATAGCTGATATTTGGCTTCTCGTTTTCCCCCAACAGCGAAATACTAGAGTCTGCTTCTGGTGGCAAAATGTCTACCAATGCATTGGAATGTCTGTGGAGAGCTACTGATGCAGATGGCTTCAACAGTTCACGATTCAAAGTACTCAAGATCCTGACATGGTAGTTGCTCCCTGTGGTAGATCCCACGATTCCATAGTTCGCATCTATCATCTCTAAGAATTGTCCAATAACAAGAGGGACACTTTGAATCCGCTTTACTTCCTCTTGCGCTCGCACCAGCTCTCTCTTGAGATTCTTTTGTTCTTCTTTGATATAATCTTCCTGAATTTCTAGGAACTCTAGCTGCCGTTGAAGAGTCTTAAGCTTTGAATACAGGTCCTCCTCGAGAGGAGCATCGTCGATCTGCTATGTTGAGTACTCATGAGGAGAGAAGAATAAAGTAATTTTTAAATTCGAGAATATACCTGCATGCTATCATCTGCTTCTTCAGAAGCAGAGACTTTAGATGGTGCAAGTACATCTACACCTGCCATTATCACGATTATTTACGTTTAATTTGAGCCTTGATTCCTCAAGTATAAGTCCACGAAAGGAATTACATTATGTGGTCTTGAACGGCTCCGAAGATGTATTTCGACAGTTTTATGCTGTTCACGAAAGCGACAAACATGGTGCACAGCTAGGTAATTAATAATTTTAATTGCATAGTGGGATATGTCATTCATAAACTTTCAGGAACGTTATCATCAAACTGTCTATGATATTACCAGAATCCTCAACAACAGAAAAGCTTTCATTTCAGGCCTTGCCTTCCTTCTCTTCTTCAGCTAACAAAGCAAAACTGTGATAGCAGAGAGAGAGTCCATGTCAGTATAGGTTTAGGGTTACTACATAAGCATATTATTCTGATCATGCGAGAGTTTTTTTACCTGAATGGCACAAACTTGTATCCATCTCCCTTGTAGAACTTGTTCTGAAAGGTAAGTGGTCAGACAAAACTTACTAAGTTTTAGCAGTACTCCCAGAAATTAATACAGTGTGGCACAGAAAACAAATACAAAACAATGCCTTCATTATACCATGTAGGTACATTGGTATTTGGTACTTGAACATGGAGTAAAAGTATATAAATGCCTTAACAAGAGCCATGGATGCATGGTCATAACAAAGAGCGTGCATAAGCCTTGCCCTCACCATGTACTCCACCCAATGCAGGCGCAGTGCATGCAAGAAAGCTGAGAGCGACTCCATCACCATCAGCACACCCAAGGTTGCAAGCGCAAAGATGAAGAAGCAAACCACAAGGATGATGGGATTGTTGTACTGAAGTCCCACTTGCATCAGCACCTTGTCGAAGAACACTGCAGACAATTGGGAGTGAGCCAGGGAGAGCGCCCAGAGACGGAGGTATGAGGCGGTGTTGGAGACAGCACCCAAAACGAACTCGATAGTGTGAATCATCTGGTGAACCATGACCTGAAGTACGGTTGGAAGGAGCAAGGTCCTTCAGTAACAAGGACGCTCAAGAGGAAAGAACCAGCAGGTACCAACATGAGGGAGCAAGCAGGGACTCTTGTCAGGAGGAGGGAATGAGCAGTTACCAATATGAGAATGTAACTAGGAACTCATAGGATGGAATGAGCAGGTACTCTTAATAACTTAAGGAGAGACCATCATGACTTGCATCATTAACATGATTACATGAGCTTGAGCGCAGGCTGTGAGGATACCAAGGATTTCTCAGCTGCTGAGCACAATATTTAATGTTTGTACAATATTTTTCTACTATCTTCGACCAGAGATAGAAATCCTTGTGTTGTACATCACAACCAGAGATAGAAGTCCTAGTGTTTGTACATCACAACCAGTGATAGAAGTCCTTGTGTTTGTACATCACAACCAGTGATAGAAGTCCTTGTGTTTGTACATCACAACCAGTGATAGAAGTCCTTGTGTTTGTATATCACAACCAGTGATAGAAGTCCTTGTGTTTGTACATCACAACCAGAGATAGAAGTCCTTGTGTTTGTACATCACAACCAGTGATAGAAGTCCTTGTGTTTGTACATCACAACCAGTGATAGAAGTCCTGGCGGACTCCATAAGCAATTATATCCAATCACCCACCTCTCCAAACTCAAAATGGTCACCATGCCCATGGCCATGGCCACCACCTCCCCCATGACCAGCCTCAGGATCTGACTTGGTCAGCAAATTTCCAGAGCTCCCGTGTCCACCTTCTGGCCTACGTCCATCATCCTCGTCATAAGCATGGCTGCTGGACATCTCCACTGCACGCTGCGCCTTGCCCTTCTGTGACTCCTCCCACCGCTTCTTCAGGATCAACGGCTTGGGCACCAGCATACATGGCACTGAGATGAAGGCTATGGCAAGTAGGAACTGCTGCAACCCCTTTTGACCTGAAAAGAGCTGGTTGGCAGGTAGTACGTCTCCTAGGCCCAAGAACATACGGATGAGCACGTTGTAGAGGTCGGCATACTGGCCTGTCACCCACTTCACAGTGATGAGGAGACAAAGGTAGCCAAAAATGGAGTTGAGGAAGATCATTTGGGGGATGAACTCGCAGATGGTGGACAGCATGTCCCTGCAACAGTTGCATGAGAAGTTAGTGTCAGCCATCGTGTGCAGATGGTGCACATCATGTCCCTGCAACAGTTGTCCCTGCAACAGTTGTCCCTGCAACAGTTGTCCCTGTATCATGTCCCTGCAACAGTTGTCCCTGTATCATGTCCCTGCAACAGTTGTCCCTGTATCATGTCCCTGCAACAGCATGTCCCTGTATCATGTCCCTGCAACAGTTGTCCCTGTATTTTCTACCTCGGTCAAAACAGACACTGCAAATCCATTCCACCCACCTGTTGTTTAAATTATTGAACAAGCTCATCAGGATCCCAAAGTTCATGTGTGTCACTCCAATCAAGATACTCATTTTCATCTTTAAGCTGTTCAGGTAGGGGAGCTCAGTCTTGCGGCCATGCCACATTGGATCAACACCCATATTAAATGGCATCTGCAGGAGAGAGAATGCCAAGAGAGAAGAAGGGACATGATGCAAGAATTGGCACAGCACTTAAGTTCGATATGCATCTATCGAACAGGGATCCAAAAAAGCGTCTTTCAAATCTCAAGACATGATTAAGTCAGAAAGAAGAAGACAGGCTTGTAATAGACGACTAACTGCAGCCTGCCCTGTAATACTCACTGCAGCCTGCCCTGTAATACTCACTGCTGCCTGTCCTGTAATACTCACGATCCTGTGCTCTTTCTCTATGAAGGCCTTACCGATCCATATGGGAATGTGATGGTGCCTCCAAAGTGAGTGCAGTCACGAGGATCCACTGGCATGCCCACTTGCATCAGGCTGCCAGGGTAGGTTGCATTACCCCAGCCTGCAGGGGCGACGGGAGGGTACAGCACCACCTGGTTGGTGCTGTTGTAGCACACAAAGTGGGAATGGCCAAACATGTAGGTGGGCATGGAGAACCACTCGTTGTAGATGAATCCGGTGTAAATGGAGTACAATCCCATCAGCAAGATGCAGTACCTGAGGAACAGGACACATAATTTGTGTTCATATTGATAGAGAAGGGACTTCAGCCATGCTGTATCAGTTATGATTCTTCATACAAGGCTTTTAATCTGAGAGCCCACCTAACTTTTTCATGGCTGCATGGTCCTAACCCGGAAACCCTAACACAAGCTACCTTCCACCAAACAACATGCCGACCATGTCACCCAGGTCCTGGCCCATCAAGGATTTCTCCTTGTACAGCATAAAGCCAGCAAATAGGAGCATGAGCGTCGCATGTCCCCAATCCCCAAACATGACGGCGAATAAGAAGGGGAAGGTCATGATAGTGAGAACAGCTGGGTTGACCTGTGCATACAGGACATGATACAGAGGGCATGACAGGACATGATACAGAGGACATGATACAGAGGACATGATACAGAGGACATGATACAGAGGACATGATACAGAGGACATGATACAGAGGGCATGATACAGAGGGCATGATACAGAGGACATGATACAGAGGACATGATACAGAGGACATGATACAGAGGACATGATACAGAGGACATGATACAGAGGACATGATACAGAGGACATGATACAGAGGACATGATACTGAGGGCATGATACAGAGGACATGATACAGAGGGCATGATACAGAGGACATGATACAGAGGACATGATACAGAGGGCATGATACAGAGGA
>BEGY01000170.1:0-19017 GCA_002335675.1 Chlamydomonas eustigma | reverse complement strand
CATGATACGAGGCATGATACAGAGGACATGGATACAGAGGACATGATACAGAGGACATGGATACTGAGGGCATGATACAGAGGACATGATACAGAGGGCATGATACAGAGGACATGATACAGAGGACATGATACAGAGGGCATGATACAGAGGACATGATACAGAGGACATGAAACAGAGGACATGATACAGAGGACATGAAACAGAGGACATGATACAGAGGACATGACAGGACATGATACAGAGGGCATGACAGGACATGATACAGGGACACAAAAGTGAGTAGGCTGGCAGCAAGTGCGCCGCAGCAGAACACAACACACAACATGCTTTTCAAGCTCCTAGGGACACTTCTGTTCTCAACTAGGGCATAAAGCCTAGAAGCCGCAAAGAGTGCTGTGTGTAAATGCTGAGCACCTCACAGTGTCTAAGCACTTCATATACAATTGAAGACGCACCTCTCTGTATCTAACCACTTCTCATACACTTGAAAACGCACCTCTCTGTATCTAACCACTTCTCATACACTTGAAGACGCACCTCTCTGTATCTAACCACTTCTCATACACTTGAAGACGCACCTCTCTGTATCTAGCCACTCCATATGCTTCTACAATGGTTTGGAAACACTCCGTGAACTTATTGGTTTCGTAGTGAGTGGGAGGCTCCTCAGCTGTGTTCAATGGCTGTATGATAGACCGCAACTGCAGTGGAGGGACCATGAACCATTAATAGCATGACGCAGGCATCCAAAGTCAGATGGTAAATGCAGCTGTGGTCATGAAATAGGTGCTTGAAAAATTAGGCAAAGATACATTCAAGAAGCGCAGAAAGTAAGCCCTCTGCTGCTTGGACAGCTCACCAAGGTATTGCTATTCTCTGCTGCTACATTCAAAACATCCTGGATGCGGTCCATAGCTGCAACAGGCACCCAAACCTCAGCGATCAGCACCTGAAATGCAATAAGTCCCAATTGCCTATTTTCGTACAAATTATGTTATGAGATCCAATACTTCCACTATTCTTACTGCTAGGTTCTCAGGTAGAAAGTACCTTCATGAGATGACCTACACCCATGAAAAATGCAGGATGAGGACTTGCATGGGTTTCACCAACCAGTGTTCATTGCGACCACCAACAGCAAAGGTTCCTTGAATCTGTTTATCCTTTGCATGCAGATATCAGCACACACCTTGCTAGTCACATCCAAAGACAATTTGTTCATGGTGTGGTAAACAGCTTTCTCCCTCCTCACTAGTGTTGTCCACCCATCCAAGCCCGTGGCAATGGAGTGCATCAATAAGTCCCTCTGTCTCTCACTGGCCTCGTTGGTGGATTGCAACTCTCGTAGGCGTGCGGTCACTTCACCATGCATCTGGCGTTGACGGCTGACATCCTCAGGGAAGGGATACCGGTTGGCACTGAACGCATCACATATCTACCAGGAAAAGAAGCATAATTGCCCAATCAGTGTTTAGACTTCAAATACAGCGGACAGTTGCAACATTTACTGTTACATTCATGCTTCTGCGCAAGATTTGACGTACCTTCTGAGCTTTCTGTCTAGATCTCTCCCCGGCAAAGAACACAACAAACACACTCTTCTTTTGCACCTCTCCAGAGGCAGGGTCACGAAGTTCCTCCAAGGGTGCAGATTTCAAGAACAGGTTGCCGCGGGTGGCTCTAAATAGGAGGCGTTCGAACGCATTGACCTTATCCTGCTGGATAGTACCAGCCAAGAATCCAACCTTGGAGGTTTTGTCCCCCACAGCCTATTTTGAGGCAGAGATGTGAAAAAATCAATGGGCTTGTTTACATCCCAGGTGCAGTGAACCACGTGAACTATCACGATGACTATTCATCTGGTGAGTTACGGATGTGTTGACTACATTGAAGGTCAAATAATTTAACAAAAAGTGTTTAATATTCAACTCACTCCTCCTTCCAGCAATGACGTGTCCACATCAATCCCAAAGGACCGATCGTAGCTCTCAATTGTCACATCACCAAATCTGGTCTTTTGGTCAAAGAAACCTCCAGCTTTTTCAAGCACTTGTTGCATCTCATTGAGTTCAGCATATGCGCGCTGCAGTTTCTCGGTGTTGCTGTTAATTTCCAGAAGCTCTTTTTCAGTATCCTCTAGCTTCAGCTGCAGAGATTAAAGCATGAAACCATGTATGTCTACCATGCTAATCATGTCTACATCATGGAAAGGAGTCACCCCAGTACGAGCATCGATGACAAGTAACTTTACTCACTTGCTGGCTGAAATCATTTAAAGATGTTCAATATGGGCGTTACCTACCTCAAGCTCGTCAAATTGCACCGTTTTTTCCTCAGCATCAGGACCAACCGCAGTTAGCTTCACCCCAGCTTTGTCAACTTGTTCCTGAAAAAACCTATTTAAAATGGCAGTACGTGAGTAGAGGTGTCACAAAAGGTGCTGTTCAAGTGTGATGTAGTACCTAAGATATTTTAATGTCTTAGTACTCACCGAAGCTTCCTCGCCAGCTCATCGCAACGCTTTACCTGAACATTGAAAATAAAAAGAAATTGCATCTAACAAATATCGAATGCAGGTTTAAAAAGTTGGGTCAAATTCATCACCTGGCTTGCGTAATTGCGCTGAAATGCACTCTTGTCAGTATTCAGATCCTTGAATTGCAACATTCCAATATCACCCAGGGCTTCGATGGTATCGTGTGCAGACTCGGCAGGAATCATCAGCTGCGATGAAGGCAGTAGAGCAAATATGTTCGCTTGATATAGAAAAGGTTTTACACATGATGGCTCTAGGCAATATAAGGAGGACCCGGGCTCACATCATAGAGGGAGGTTTGGATGATTTGAAGGCTAGCAGGCAATAACAAGATGTACCTGAGCAAGTGTCATTGGCTCGGAGCGCCATATGTCAATATGTTCAAATCCAAAGTCGAAGAGTCTCTGCATTATTGCCGACTTCCAGGTAATTGCAATCAACCTGTGTCCTGGATGCTAAGATATATTAGACATCTGAGTAGAGTCCTTGTACAACAAAATACTGAGTCACAGGTTGTGATAAATTCAGTGGCACTGGACGAATCCACACAAAATAGAGGTTCACACATGTTTCAACATTAGCAAGAATCCTTCGATTCAGAATCCCTGTTGCTCCACCTCCAGCACTTAATTGTATGTGCAAGTTATTCATAGGTTCATAACATCTCCATGCCACTTGCCCTTCCTTTTTCTGGAAACAGGTCTTTTGTTTTAATACACAACTCCAGATATGTACCTTCTGCTTCTAGGCATTTCGTTCTTAAACTAAGACCATCAATTACAGCAAAGCATGCCTCAGGGAAAGAGGATCCTCAGGTCCCTGATGAAGAGGATCCTGGATTGGACAAATTTAAAGGAAATCCCGAAGTCCAGGATGCGCTTGCTGAAGTTATGATGTTGTCAGTCAGAAAAGAAAAGGTCAAGGAGGATATACGACAAGATGTAGAGGCAAAAAAAGAAAAAATCCGCAACATTGGAAAGGAGGCAAGTGAAATTGATTTGAAGCCAGTTCAGCTTGTCTCACATGCTCAACTGGTATCATGGATTGCTGCAGCTGACTGATGATTTTGAGAGAAAAATCGAGCTAGATAAGATGCGTACAGAGCTTGCCAGTAACATGAGCTTGGTGAGGAGTGTGGGTGATAAAATGTATGAAATGCCTACTTCTTACCCTGACACTCTGTGCCAAGGATTTTGCGTGTAACAATCAGCAAGATACTTGCAATTACAGTCATCTGATTGCAACTACAGTCCAAGTTGCGAGATCATGTGGATTTGGGATGCAAGTGCTTCTGATGGGAATCAAGTCAATTATCAATTCTCATGGATGTGTAGGCAGAGACCATGCAGAAATTTCAGGCTGTAGAAGATGAGTTGCAAGCTCTGAGGGATAAACTCAAGGTGAAAATCTGTGAATTTGCGCTATTATTTCAGCACCTTCTTTTTTATTACCTTGCAGCTGTTTCCAAAAGTTCTTTCAAGACATCAAATTGGTGTGTATACACGTTTTCATAGCAATGAATAGTCTTGAGAAATTTTTTATTATGCTCCAAGATATCAACTGTGTAGTGCGCTGTTTTGTAGGAAGATAGAGAAGAGCTGGCAGACTGGGAGGATCGCACTGCACAAGCCCGCAACCAGGGCTTGTTTTTCAAAAGGCTTCACAAAACACGAGAGCTGTCTTCAAGCAGAACCTCAGGCGAAGGGTCAGAAGGAACCCTAGAGGGAGAGAGTAAAAAGGTGAGGACGGGCTCAAAGGGACTGCCTTCATCAGCACTCGTTGCGGCTGTACCAAGAAGGAGGGGATACACTTGAATGATTGCCATAGTGCAATCAATAGATTCCTTTAAATAAGGCAGCTGTGATACTATATCAGCAGATTGCTTTGCAATGCTTATGCTATCAGTAGGCTTGCATTTTTTCTTCTTATCAAGTGAGAAAGTGTGAAATGTATGATCTTTATGGTGATGCAAAGGTCAACAGTGTTGCAAGGATGACAAAATAGCCCTTGATGTTGTTTTATTGCAAAAATGTCCAGCTTACTCGTGTCGGCTTCCTTTGTCTGTTCTCAGCCTTCATCTGAAGTTTTAAGGAATATCAAGAATCCTGCTGCTGGGGAAGTTACCAGTTCATGGCGCCTTCTTATTTTTGCATACCTGGCACTTGTGCCATTGGCTGTTCTCATAGAAGGTGCAGAGACAAGTGCTGTGCTTTGTACAACAAAAGTGTATCTGCAAATTGCATATGAATTTTGCTTTGATCTTTGATTTTGAAGATGCTGATGGTGATACCTGACAGTTCCTTGTGTGGTATCTCCTGTCATCACGTGATTTGATGATAGTCATGATGATCTGATGACTACATCATAATCTCCTACAGACCTCCAGTCTCAAGCTCCTGACTATGGGCTGGATGCATTTTATTTGGCTCTGGCTGTTGCAATGGCGTACAATGTGTGGGGTGAGCGTAACGCGCTCCGCAAGGCACAAGACATTGATGATCAGAGTTCTAGTTGATGCGGTCCATCCCCTGCTACCTAAAATCAAGCATCTGTTACATCAGAGTCCTTGTTGATGTGGTCCTTCCCTACTATCTACACTAAAGCATCTGTTACATCAGAGTCCTTGTTGATGTGGCCCTTCATCCCTAGTGCTATCTACACTAAAGCATCTGTTACAGGGACTATTGCAGTACAGGATTATGGCACTTGATATTGGTAGCAGAACAGTACTCGTTACCTTTCATGTAGGGAAGATGCCTTTTTAGTTTGAAAATACCCCCAGTTCTAATTTTAGCTTAGGTTTTTTAGCCCAGATTCAACTTCTGTCTCAAGGGCAGCCAATGCGAGCTTTCCAGTTCTTGCAAACACGATATTTCATTCTCTTCAGAAGCTGAGGGAAATAGATGAAAGCCTATGTGGGAAGGTCGTAACAACTAGTTGGCTGTACACTGCCCCCACTTTCGCTGTGGAGTATGCGCATTTTTTGCTACTACTTATTTGTTACTTTGTTTGATTTCAGCTCTGATTGATGGAACACCACCTGTCACAACAACAGTGTGTGCAGTCCTGAGCATGTTGCACTTGTTGCCTCTTCTACATAGACTAATGAACATCAATGTGTAAAGGGAATTTCGTGGTAGCTTTCAATCCACTATTGACACTGGACTCCCACATTGGAGAACATTATAATGTGACTTATTAGCACAGCCGAAACAACATTATTATCGCAACAAACTCATCCTGTTGATGATCTCTAGAGCATGGCTTGACAGCAGTCAAAATACTAGAAGAGATCTGCCTTCATCAAGTAATTGAAAACTCTGTTGTTTCGGATAAGGTTATGAAAGGTTATAATTACACTCTGTAATGCTGCAAGATTGTTGATGTACAAGTAACCTTCCACCTTTCCGTAGAAAAAACAGGCACTTTATGTAAAGGAACAGGCTTGATACAACTTACAATAGCTCAGCCACTATACACTTACAGAGCCATGTCTAACTAACTGGACTCCAACTGTTCGTTTTCTGGGTCCGTCCAAGTCCACCAGCAGAATTGACTAAATCAACAATAAACAAACAAATTCAGACACAGCCATTTTGATGATAGCCTCCGCCTTGTCACGGTACTAACACTGCACCAGTGTAACGCTGTGCTAGAATGAGGTTCTGAGGCTGCAACTTCATCACTTTATGTGAGATGAATAAATTGCATTATAATGTAATGGATTGCCTTTAAACAAGATAATGTGCTGTCCCTGTTAATAGGTAAGCTGCGTCAATCTTGCTGCAAGCAGAAATCCAGATATAATATGCCGAAAGCAGGAACACTGCCATTCAGTAAGTAGGATGAATTTACCTGCCAAGTACCAAGACAGAGCTTGCCATCTGATACTGGCACCGACAAAGTATTTCCAATCAAGATACTGCACATTGACACCAGCAATATACAGCCCTGAGCTAAATCATGGATATTGGACTAGGTTGCTCAGCTTTTATGCTGCTTGAAATGTAAGCTCAGCTGATGACCATGAATCTTCTGTGACTGTAAGATTATCATCATCAGCAAGAGAAATGTACCAGAGCAGGTGTTAAAGGTGGAACACATATGTATAATATCATCAGTAAGAGAAATGTACCAGAGCAGGTGTGAACACACATGATATGTGTATTATCATCAGCAAGAGAAATGTACCAGAGCAGATGTGAACACACATGAGATGTGTATTATCATCAGCAAGGGAAGTGCACCAGAGCATGTATTATCATCAGTCACATGAGATGAACCTGAGAAGGTGTGAGTGTGCATTTATAGGTTCCTGAGCCACCCAGGCCGCATGGCCACCTGGCCAGCCTTTAGGAGCCTCTCTCAAATGAAGGTCATTGTGCAAGTAAGGCTCGCCTGATGCAAGGTGTTGTTGTTGCAAAATCAGAAATGCAGTCGGATGATTAAGGACGATGAGATCTCACAACAACTACATGAGGATGGATGGTATGAATTAAAACTATGATGGCCTTTATCCCTCTCAGAATCTATGATCTACATAATAAGCAGGGAATGCATTAGGCATATCTCCTAGAAGCGAGGCATAAACGGTATATGGAAGTTGGGAGACCAATGAGCCTATGTACTTTTGACAGTATCAATATGTACAAAATGTCCCTCACCTGGGGGTGCAAGCTTTAACAGCCACTACAATAGGATGTACACAAGTGTCGGTTACAACAATATAAGTTGAAGTCCTAATGAACAGCGATCGGGTTTATGATAAGACAATTTATTGTCATTGAAGAACTTCAAGACATAAAGTTATTAACAGTGACCAGATACTTGATTTAAATAGTGTTTAAGAATACCTAAAGAAATAGTGTGTACGAGGTCAACACTGGAATCAGGTCCACAAGAAGCTAATACCTAACTATGTACCTGCTTGATGTCATTCATTAGACGAGGCTCTGACTCATTGATTGTGACTGCTGTTGTGGTGTGTTGAGACAAAACGTGCACAGTACCCTCCCTAATGTTGAGGACCTCGATCTCATGCTTTATTTCAGGTGTAATATCTGTGATTGAGATGCCAGGTCCTGTCTCCTTTCCTATCTGAAAGAACTTGCAATCTGTTCTTCTTTCAACTGATGATCTTAAACATGATAGAGAACCTCTTAGGCGGAGCTGCAAACGGACATTAGCTTGTTTACGAGCCCCGAAAGGACGCAGCTGGGATTTGACTGCTTTGTTCATTACAGCACTCATACAATCAGATTATCCATACAATTGGACAGCCTATTTCTCCCTTATTACGAGGCACTGAGAACCTAGGTACCTTCCTGTAAATCAGTACGGATATACACCTAATTTTGATTTGACCGTTATGGCGTTATAGAAAGATTCTCATTTCCAGTTCAGGTGGTATGTCCACTCTCGTAAGTATAGAGCCTTTGCCTGAAAAAATTCAGTCCCCTACTCCATCTTCTGCATTGAATACCCCGTCACTTAAATTGGACCCTCAATTTTTCACTGGAAATCCTTTAGAACGGAGCCTGGACGTTCTCCAGAAATTCGATGGGTCTGCTGCTCCAGGGGCTTCAACGGAAGTCAGCCTTATTGTAGTGTCAGGGCGCTCAATATGCGTACGAAATTCTGAAAATGACGCGACAAACCCAAACATTGACCAAGACCTACAGGCTTTGCTTCTCGGAGTAAATGATCCGCAGCTTGACTTGAATTCAGAGTTTATCTCCTTCATTTGGCAAAGAGGTCAGTTTGCTTAGCAGGCTCCTGGAGTTCAACTGGAGTAACCTATGCCATGGTACTTGAGTATGTAATTAGGACAGTTCACTTCACTAGTGCTTATCGACCATATCTGGCACTTTGTGATGATATTGATTAGATCAAGTGCCAGGAGAGGCTGCTGAGCATGGGCATGCCTCTGGATCAAGCTCTGTCAGGGTCAGTGAATCCTGCCCAGAGGCAGACTACCTTGCAGGGCAGCGGCTGCCCCTTTATCTCCTGGGGAGAGACCAAGAGCAGCGTTGGACCTTCGCAGTGGACATTTCCAGCTGCAGACAAGGCTTCCTCAGGTGCACACATTATTGATCAAAAATTGATTCTCCAGCGAGCCATTCTCTGTAGACAGAAATGGAAGTTGTAGAAGGAGTGTTTTTGAGTTTGTGTCACACCTTCAGCAGAGCCTAACACTGCAGCATCACACAACAGCCAAATACTGTTCTTGCTCCCTTTTCAGCTTTCTGAAGACCTCATGTGGACTGGATGTTAAGATGGGGGATCTTCGTATGCTGATGCCGACCCTGTCCAGAGAGGCTTGTGCGATTGCGGGGCAAGCAGTAGCATTAGCACAATGGCATGATGTGAGCTGAGTCTCATCTATGACAATGTGATGTACTTGAGTAGCGGGGCAAGCAGTAGCATTAGCACAATGGCATGATGTGAGCTGAGTCTCATCTATGACAATGTGATGTACTTGAGTAGCGGGGCAAGCAGTGGCATTAGCACAATGGCATGATGTGAGCTGAGTCTCATCTATGACAATGTGATATTCCTATACAGCTGTAAGAATACCGGATACTGGACTCAAATTTGTATGCCCTATCTCTGTCCCACCTCCGTAACATGCATGTTATTAGTGCTGATGCTGAGAAGGACGGGTGTTGAACTCTTGTTGGCTGGTTCAACTTCATGGTACGGCTTCAGTTACATGTACATCGACTTCATTCATTCATTCATTGGTTTGTATCCATTGTTTAGACTGCTGCTGCTGCTGCTGCTGGATATCACTTTGCAGGCCCATCAGTACTGCCCAAGGTGTGGGGGCCCCACTGTCCCAGTAGAGACAGGTCTGCGGCGAAGATGTACCCTAGATGTAGCGCATAAGCTGTACCCTCGCACTGACCCTGTGGTAAGGTCTGGGCTATCTAAACATAATTTACTTTGACAGAGTGTTCATTGTTCCTACCAACGCATGATTACATAACGTATGTCCCTCTGGTATGATTCAAAGCTTGACACATTTTAGACGACTGGAAGGGTGAATGTAGAGTAGTGATATGTCACATGTCAATATCGACACTGTAAACACTGCGTTTTTGGTGTTATCTATTGGCAAGCATGGGCCTCATTAGTTAGATTCTCAATGAAGCACCTTCTGATCCTCATTAGTTAGATTCTCAATGAAGCACCTTCTGATCCTCATTAGTTAGATTCTTAATGAAGCACCTTCTGATCCTCATTAGTTAGATTCTTAATGAAGCACCTTCTGATCCTCATTAGTTAGATTCTTAATGAAGCACCTTCTGATCCTCATTAGTTAGATTCTCAATGAAGCACCTTCTGATCCTCATTAGTTAGATTCTTAATGAAGTACCTTCTGATCCTCATTAGTTAGATTAGCATAGATTCTCAATGAAGCACCTTCTGATCCTCATTAGTTAGATTCTCAATGGAGCATCTTCTGATCCTCATTGCTTTTTAAGCCTGACATTTAACTATCCATCTTCTTTCTTATATTAGACATGTGTTGGGAATAGTGTGTAAGCATAGTTTCAAGAGACTCTGTCCCATGTAATAGTGTGTAAGCAAAGTTTCAAGAGACTCTGTCCCATGTAATAGTGTGTAAGCAAAGTTTCAAGAGACTCTGTCCCATGTAATAGTGTGTAAGCATAGTTTCAAGAGACTCTGTCCCATGTAATAGTGTGTAAGCATAGTTTCAAGAGACTCTGTCCCATGTCATAGTGTGTAAGCATAGTTTCAAGAGACTCTGTCCCATGTAATGGCCTTGATTCATGCATTGTCCTATCCATGCAATAGCACTGTCCCATGTAATGACCTTGATTCATGCATTGTCATATCCAAGCAATGGCACTGTCTTGTGGGGTGGTGCCTCAATAGGTTATCATGCTGGTGGAGTCCCCTGATGGAAACCGGGCTTTGCTAGGGAGAAGCAAGAAATTCACGTCGGGAATGTACACCTGTCTCTCTGGTTTCATCGACCAGTGTGAGAGTGTGGAGGAGGTAGGTTTACAAGGTAGCAGTAGCAGGTAAGCAACTAGCAGTAGCAAGGTAGCAGTGGCCAATTCCTTTGCGCACTTTTGAGGAGACACCAAGCGTGATGACTGATGAAGGAATGATGTAAAGAATGCGGCAGTAATATGAAGAGATGCATATTTGAGTGAATAAGCGCTTAATCCCTTTGTTTCAGGCTGTGAGAAGAGAGGTTCGAGAAGAGGCCAGGGTTCAGGTGGACCAAGTACACATTTTAGGCACCCAACCGTGGCCAATAGGGAGGTGAGAATGCGGTGTAGCCTTTGGAGTGTGATAGCAGCTGCTTAATGGAGGTGAAAAATTGTATAGTTCCTGTTTGCTTCAAATGTTTGAAACAGAGTTGTAGCGGATGCATCAATGAGACACCAACTTAGCATGCAGGAGAAGCTTTGAATGCATAGAAACACAGATCACTCTGACAGATCATGCTCCATTCTGCAGCTATGTATGATGTCCTGGTGCATGATACCAGAGCATAGCACAGCTAGACAATGCATGGCATCCTTGCAATGCAATACAGCTGAAACTCCATGCTGCTGTAGGTATGGAACATGTGAGTTAATGCTGGGTTGCTTTGCTAAGGCAAAGTCCTATGAGATCATGGTGAACACAGATGAGGTAAGCACTCGGCATGAGAATGGAGAGGCACCACATGCATGTCATCTCCTTCCTTACCTTCCTGCTATAAACAGATAATGTTCAGGTTTGGTACTCTGGACGTATCTTCGTAATCTAAATCGTCAAGGTTTCTTTCACCATGACTCATGGCTTCATGGTGATGATTGTGCTACCAGATGGAGGACGTGCAGTGGTATGATCGATCTGAGTTACTAGCAGCAGTGCAGCTATATGAGCAGAATAAGGAGGAGACTATGCAAAGTAAGAGGCAGAAATCACATGGAATTTTCAGTAAAGCATCAGTGTCAGGGACCCTTTTGTTCATCTGCACTCTTTTGTCGTTGCAGGTTTACAGCAGAGATCTATGGAGTCCCTTGGATTCTGGATACCACCCCCTGTAGCTGTTGCACACCACCTGATCCGACAATGGGTCCTGCATGGAGAGCCTTTTTTCCCATCTGGAAACACCCTACCCAAGTTGTAACTGTTTGAATCGTTAACGTAGCTTGTATTTTTTGCATTAATATGAAAAACGTTGTTCTTGATGGTGCTTGTCAGCCGCAAAGAAAACGACAGGTTTAGGGTTGAGCTTATTCTTATTCTGCCGACAGTCAGGATAAGAGTTACTGTGTTGTCTAGATCATTCCCTGTGCTCCTTTCACTCTCTATTGTAACAAGTGAGTAGGCAAATTCCACACACAGATCTTCTTTATACGGTCACGGAATCTAATGCTGCGAGTATCTCTCATTGAATTTCCCATTTAATGCAGAGTTTTTATAGTAAATGGCAGACGAGAAGACTATCAAGGCGGCCATCAAGGAGGGAGGAAAGAAGGTGCGTTACGTTTGTCAAGAAGAGACGCCCATCATTCTTACTAAGTTTTGTGTTTCCTTCAGGGAGTTGATCTCGATGGAGTGTCCGCGATGGGAGGAGTACAGGTAAAAGCAAGTGTTGCAGTAACAATCAAGCATTTGTTTGTTCGAACTCTTTGAAGTTACCTCAGGATGATTTTGTCACAAATACTATGTCTGAATGCAGGCCTCTTTATCATCACTTGATTATTTGTCCTTGCTTGCTGAATGCAGTTCTTCAATATAGCAGTGGAAACTCCCAACGGCGACTTTACTCTATTGGAGAAGGTTTTGGAGGGAGCAAATGCTGAAGTTGATGAGAGTGCTGAGGAGAGGAAGGGAGGCGCAGGGTGAGAGAGAATTCAAGAAATGAGAAAAGTGAAGATGCTTTTCTACGATTGTAGCTATCAATGCATTTACCAAAATTTTGGCATTTCAAAATGATGTTCTTGACACCAAATGTGCTCTTTTATGTAAAAACGTATGTTCTACTGCACATTTTAGAGGTATCGGCAAGATGTTTGCCTCAGCTGGTGACTCTCAGCTGGCCATCATCATCCATGTCCCAGCAGCACTCAGTGAGAAACTGTCTGTTAAAGAGTGGACTGAAACTGTTGCATCGGCAGTGGGTGCTGAGATTGTAGAGATGGGAGAGGAGGTGTCCAAGTGCAAGGTGCTTGCAGACCAGGCAGCTGGGAAGTTCCCACTGAAGTTGCGCGATGAGGCCATTGCAGCAGGGTTGGCACTCCTTAAGACCAAGGTGAGTCATGCAAGCTCTATGTAAGTGCATTTCTTGTAGCTGTAGCTTATGTAAGATTTGCTGGTTGTGCCTTAAGTTTATTTGTGTTAACAATTGGACTACTCATGCTTTCCAAATGACTGTTGCTTCTTGTAGGGTCTGATCCCAGCTGGAGATGATGATGATGATGATGACGTGAACTACGCGGAGGCTGCAGGCGTTGAATGGTAAATTCTTTGCTGTTGAATGGATTAAGGCTCTAACTCAGCTTTTTTACTAAATATTTGACATTGTACACCTTTTTTTCTTCCAAGAAAGTACTGGTCATTTAGCTTGTGTCCCAAGGTCCACAGAAGCTGTTAAATGATGTAATTAACATACTATTTGTTGTCTCGACACTCCAAAAGAAATAATATGAGATTAATAAGTGCCCTAGATCAAAACTCTGCCCTGCTAGTAAATGAATAAATGTAATGCTCAAAAATGTTCCAAGCTTTTACTTCTAGACAGGAAACTTGAAGTTTGTTTAGTGTTACAACACAAACCTCATAACATTTCCCCACAACACTCCACGTCCTTACTCAACACCAGAAACCTGACCTCAAGTTCAACTGTACACTACCTACCTGGCATATTGTACTCCATGCAGTTACATCTGCATTAGATTTCTATGTGGAAGAACATTACAAAATAATATGCAATAATGAGTATGATATTCTCTCTGATTCACAACTCTCTTTTGTCCTGACACGCGTCTCATGAGTTAAACTGATGAGACTTTAAGCGTTTCCCCAAGCCAGGACTCTCCAGAGAGCTAAGGTGCTGAAACACAACGTCATGGACCTGTGTTTTAAGCAAAAGAAGAAATATTATTCAGGGACACAAACAAAAGCCTAGAGAGCTGTCATGAAAGCCATGCAAGATGCAAGAATATGTCACTCACAATCCCTTGCAGAGGCACGGTGTCCATTGCAGGATCGTTGCAACGAAGTTCGAATGTGTCATATACCATTCCATCTTCTTGCGTCATGACAGTCCCTGAAAGTATCTGCACGAGATACCCAGCAGCTTCTCAAAGAAGAATAACACTCGTGCAATGTCAGAAAAACTTGAACATTATCGAGGAAGAGGTAGTCATACAGATATTCTAAGATTAAGATTACAAAACCATATTCACATCCGTCTACCTTTTCAATACTTTGGGGGCCAAGTCTCACTCCCTACCTCAACAGGTAGATCTGACAGAACTGATGTCAGGTCCGCTAACAAACCACGGCGGTTTCGGCAACGAACCTGCGAGGGGATAACAATAGGCATTGATCAATATCCCTTGAGGCAAACTTCAAATACATGCACATGCATCACCCCATGCTGACACATGCACATGCAACACCCCATGCCGACACAAGCATCACCCCATGCTGACAGATGCATCACCCCATGCTAACACATGCATCACCCCATGCTGGCACATGCACATGCAACACCCCATGCCGACACAAGCATCACTCCCTTCCAAGGGCAAGCAGACTTAATAACATGACTGTTACTCATCCCTAATAAAGGACTTCCTGCAAGTAAAGGATGCTGCAGTGCAGCTAAGTTGTACCTGCAGGTACATGTGCCCTGTCTCTGCAGCTCTGTCCACAGTGACCGCAGCGTACGGCTTATCAATCAGCAAAACCTACAAGGAAATAAAACTACACCTGAATAGGGAGCGGTTTATCCAATCCAGTGACACATAACTGCTTCATTGACAATGCCAAGTAGCAGTTACTTGAGCCACTGAAAAATCAAGCTTAGAACAGAGCATATTGAGGGACAAACTAAGGAAAATACAATTGGAGGAATGGATGACAAATAGAACCTATCAACATGCTAGGTAACAAGAGGCACCTGTGGTGTTTGAGGAGGAATGACGCCCGGGAGCAGGGCCCCTGACTGCACACGAGCAGCAGCTTCCACAACTGAGGATCTGGATGCAGAAGGTGCAAAAAACATATTCAACTTGTGATCCAGTCTAAAGACATAAAGCAGTCAGAAGGCATGTGACTGTGATTCAAGCTTGCAAAGGCCTGGCACTCACACAGCTTGTGCATCTTGCAATAGCGGTCTGTCAAAGGAGCCACCGCTACCGTTGTCAGATCTAGATCTGCTAAGGCTCGTTGCTGCAGATCCAGAGATTTTGCTGGGTGCACTCTTATTAGCAAATTGGCTCTGGCCTGGTACCGCCTGTTTAGCAACCTGCATGAGGAACGGAATGGAACAGGAAAGGGCTCACCAAGATACCTGTTTTAATGGACGTACTGCCCTATCCAGTGTGAGCATGGTATGTGGGCACATGCAGGGAGAGTGGAGCCTTGTTCAGACTCATTTGGGGGAACTAACAGTCATACGACCTGCACTTGCTCAGAATTGAAAGGGAGGACGTACACTCATAGGGTGGACTAACAACAGTCATACGACCTGCACTTGTTCAGAATTGAAAGGGAGGACGTACTCTCATAGGGGGGGGGGGGGTTGACACTGAAATTGATCCGCATTCACAATGGGAAGGGAAAAAGTATCTCTCATAGGAGTGAGTTTCAATGTAGGCTCATGTAGTTGAGAGGGTTCATGCCAGTCCAGTCCTCACATTCAGTTTCCTAAGCAAGGAGATTGTATCAGCAAGAACAGTGTGCTTCGGACGCTTCAAATCAATTATTCCATCAGATTTCAGAAGGTCCCCAGACGCTCCCTCAGCCTGAGCTGGTACAAGCTCCCGTAACTGCACAGCAAATCAATAACTAAGCGGAGGACTCACCACTCTAATACAGCATTTGACGTTCAAAACTGGGGTATAGGCATTAAAAATGGTCAGATGCCAAACTGGCAGATCACGCAATATTATTCACAATCAATAGCTGCCATGAACCAACAGATGCTGTGCACTGCTGCTGCTTCACAGTTTTGTAGCCACACCTCCTCTATGAGAGAGTTTATCCTGCAAGAGCAATAAACAGTGACTGGAAACAAGGCCTGGAAAATGGATCCTAGCTGATTTGTAGGAAATGAAACAAGCTTATTTGAATGCTCATTCGCATACAAATGGTGCTAGCGCTAGATATGCACATGAATGTGCATATGAGCCTCCATCAAACAACTCACCTGTCTCTTCTTTGTTTCTCCACTGTACTGTGACTCATTTGAGACTTTTCTTCTGCAGAGTACAAGAAATATGAGGTAATGATGATGAACACTAGAAACTCGGTAGACGAGTAGTTAAATACTCACGTTTGCTGCTACTTAGCCTGTTTTGCTCGATAACGGGCGCAGGAGAGTTAGGTTTAGAAGAATGGGGATCTGCTCTGGAAAAAGATGGGGCAACCATGTTAGCCAAGGCGGTAGCTTGAATTTGCTGTATTTGCTGCCAAGTTGGTGCATGATGGAGGCCATTATATGTACCAAGCCCACCCTCAGATCCTATGTTCGACATGATTTGACCAGCAAGCTGATGTTCCATCAATGGCAAAGCATAATTCACTGGAGCGCTTGTTGCGGGCATCATTGCATTTGTGCTTCTCTGATCGAACGGCTGGACGAGCTTCACTCCTGATTGAAGCGGTTGAAAGGAATTTTGCGGCAAGGGCTGCGAGGAATCGAGAGACGAAAAACTTATGATTGGTGCAGATTGATATAAAGCCGCTTCCTCCATCTTAGCTGCTTCCTCCTGGGTCCATTCTACACACTCTAGCGCCTCGAGGAGACAATCAACTTCTGGAATAGTTGCAAATTGAGAGAAATTTGCAGCACTGCTTATCACGTCATCAGTTTGCTCTCTGCGTTACAAGAAAAATAAAATAAAACAAACGATACAGAGCTATGTTATTTTATATGAATTAAAAGTCATGTTATTTTGTGCTATCCCGGCTAATTAGTGAATCGTGTCCTCATTCAACAAAGCTCTAGGGCAATGCACGTGATGGGGCTTCCACTCACAGCAGTGTGGTCGAATCCATAACATTTATGACGTACTAATAGCCCGAAAGGAAGCAGCAATTGTGAAATGTTTAATCTAGGGTTGATCCGCTATGGCCATTCTAAGTCATTTCACGCCTTTCAAGATAGAGATTCCAATCATTACGGAAGCTATGAACACGGGAGCTTTGAACTGGAGTGAAAAAATTCTCCCATACGTACCCCGTACATACTGCTTTTTTGTCAACCTTACAGATCGTCCATACTTAACTCTGAACATTGGGCTTCTCTCTGTTAGGTAGTAGCGTGCATAATGCAAATTTTTGTGAAAACTCTCACAGGTAAAACCATTACTTTGGAAGTGGAATCCTCTGACACAATCGATAATGTGAAATCAAAAATCCAAGACAAAGAAGGTGGGTCTTTTACTGAAATAGCACTCTTAATTCACTTACATCATGTAACAGCACCTTGTATGTTCGACTCTGAAGGGATTCCACCAGATCAGCAGCGGTTGATTTTTGCTGGGAAACAATTAGAGGATGGTCGTACCCTGGCTGACTATAACATTCAGAAAGAGAGTACTTTGCATTTGGTACTGAGACTTCGGGGTGGCATGATGGTAGGACTGCCCTCATACGGATGTCATTTGCAAACATGCATGCTTAGACATGACAGGAGAAAGCAGGTAACCTTAAAGAAAAATGTTGGAAAATGTATACTACAGGACTTGATTCTCTTTTGTTGACATGTCATTTTTTGGATGTAGATTTGAAATTTGAGTCCACAATTGAAGTCCTCAGCCATGACCTCATACTAAAAAACCATCCTTGAATTGCTTTATCTGGCATTTATGCAGATCAAGGTGAAAACTCTTACTGGGAAGGAGATTGAAATTGATATTGAGCCTACAGATACTATTGAAAGAATCAAAGAGCGTGTAGAGGAGAAAGAAGGCATTCCCCCAGTGCAACAAAGGTGAAGAAAGAATACCCGCATTGCTGAGGGTCAGCCTCAGCCTGTGGCTGTCCTTGAGAAATGTGCCAACTTTATGAGAATCAGGAGAAACTTAGTCAGGGATGCTCTTTAACTACTTTGATGATGAATGAAAAGGAGTTTTCTGATCATGATCTCATCTCTGACTATTGCATTTTAAGATACACTCACAGCTTTGATGGCACATCATACAATATCAACTGATTTATTTTCTTCCTTAATGGAATCAGATTAATCTTTTCTGGGAAACAGATGAGTGATGAGAAAACTGCTAAAGACTACAATGTGGAGGGAGGCTCTGTTCTGCACCTGGTAAGCTTAACTTCAAAAGCATATCAAATTCCTCTGATCATGTAAGGCCCAGCCTGAATGATTGCAGACTAACAAATTTGAACTGGGAAAAATATTGAGCTTTTGAGCTCATGCAAATCCTTCTGAACAATATGATGCACTGTTATTTCCATTAGGTAGTCATATTCAATGCAAACATGCTCACTGTTCATTTCATGACCATAGTTGCTAGAAAGATCAGGTTTGATGAACAATTTTTGACTAATCACGCACAGGTGCTTGCGCTCAGAGGTGGTAGTTCATGATGACGGTCAATATCTGATTACGCATGATAAGCTGAGTTACACTCTTCTCTGCAGTCGAAGTAGAATGCTGTGTAAACCCCAAGAATGAGTGCATCATGCAGATTTTTACATTGGCTGATTTATGAAGGATTGAGATAAATATGTATGCAGATCTTAGGCACTGAATTATGAGCTCCGATACCTTGATTTTGCCGTTTTGAATTAGGCACTCGATTTCTGCATCAATACTGAGATGGACGGACTTTGTGTTACCTCCCCAAATACGAAGGGCGAACCTCTAGTTTTTCATGATGTTCAAAGTGAGCCATCGGCCGCCATGCTTCCGCCTCCTAAATCGAAGGCTGTTTTATTTCTGTCTGTAGCTCTTGCGTTCACATCCTCTATGTAAGGAGTCCCTTTTGAAAAATGCCTAGAGTTCGTCATCAGGTTTCATCATGATAACGAGAATGCCGTTTTGGCTTACTAAGGGCTATTGCTGGACTAGTTATGTCTGCCTGGGCTATACACAAGATTAATGGCATCACATCTCCTATCACACCAACGTCTGTGGCCCTAGTTAGCAGTGTTGATGAGGTGACTAAAGCATACAAAATGTCACCATGTACGTACCTGAAAGCTCTTAACTATTTCTTATCTTTCCTCTTGCTCATTTTGAATAATCAACA